>OZ030014.1:71404693-71482193 GCA_964023405.1 Apodemus agrarius
AATTTACTAATAAAAAATCAGATTGTCAATCTACATTTTTATGTGTATAAACAGGAATTGGTTTATATTAAAATATTTATAGTTTTTATTTTTCTGCATATTTTGAACTTAGTACTTGACTTTTCTAATAAATCTGTATAACTGTCTAATGCTTAGTGATGCATTTTCTCAGATTTCTATGTCTCTTGTAGTCTCTCATATAATCAGAGGCTCATGGCTCATGGTTGCAATGTCAGCTTCTACTGCTCAGCCCCGATGATGCTATTGTGAATATGACAAATAGACTCATGAACCTTTTGGTTTAGCTGAGAATAAGTTAAAATGTGACTATTGCTACCAAATGGAAATTACAGATTTTATATACCCCCAAATAAAAGAAAAGATGGCTGAGGAAGAACTTTCAAGGCAAAGAGTAGACATAGAGTCTGGTGCCAAAGTATGAGGATGTCAAGAAGAAAGACCGCTTATTATGTGCTGGAAAGAGAGAGTGTGGAGAAAGGGGAAAGAAAGGGATGCAAGTATGCTGATAGCAGTGGAGATGAAGGCATGTAGAGAAGGTTCAGAGCCTTTGAAAGATGTCAATCATTGTAGGAGATGTCAGCTACAGTTGTTGCATGAGGTGAGAGATGGTACAAAGAGGTGGCTTAGGGGATTTTATTCTTCCCTGGGAAGGATGATGGTTTGAACCACTGAGAAGAAATGGTTAAGAAGAGAAGCAAACAGCTCCAGAGTATGTAAAGCCTAAAATTAGCAGGACTTAATTGGATGTGGCTGTCAGGGGAGAGAAACCTGACAGACTGACTCGGTCTGATTTGAGCTTCTGAGAGAACGGGTGTAACTGGAAGGCACTAGAGATACAGGAAATGAGCAAAGAATGCAATGACTCTTCACCCCTCAAGTCTACATGAACTGATTAAAATTCTGAAATAATTTCTGTTTCCCAGTGAAATCTTTGGCTAGTGTAATAGGCCACTGATCTAGAACGTAATTGTAGAACTGAGAGTGAGTGATTAGCTCTCAGAAAGACAAATGATCCTCCGGACAGCTGGGATTTGAAAAGAAATGCATAATCCTAACTCCTTAGATAAGCAATGGCCCTCCAGAGGAGAGCTTACTAGACAGTTCAACAACAAACAGCAGGTGCCATTTTTGTTTTCTGTATCCACTCTAACCAGAAACTACATCTTGGCACAACATGGTAACATGGTAAGCCCTTTGCTTTTCAGAATGTGGCAACAGAATTATTGCCTCAGTCTGGTGTCTGTTTTTATTTTGTTGGTAGGAAGCTCTAAAGATGATTTCAAAGCCTTTTATAATACTGCTCTCTCAAAATAAACTATGATATCATTGAGTTAATGGTTCTGCAATGATTGACACCTAAGTTTGTGCTTCAAGATCTCTGAATATGAATAAGACAGTGTGACCAAAATCCCCCCAAATTAAAATGCTTATTGAAACAAAACAACATACATGAATTGACACAGGCTAAATATAGGGTGGGGAGGAAAGGTAGGCATGACTGTGAATGGTCTATAGCACCTTGCTACTTGGAGGTAGTCCATGTTCTATAGAGACCTCTATCCAACAGCAAAGTGACTGCTTCTGCTGTTGCTGCTGCTGCTGCTGCTGCTGCTGCTACTGCTGCTGCTACCACTGCTACTGCTCCTGCTGCTGCTGCTGCTACTGCTGCAAATAAATATGGACTTTTGAGTTGACAATCCTTTTCTATTTTTAATCTCTTTCTATTTTATCTTGAAATGTTATGAGTCTCCTGATTTAAGCATATCTTTCAAATTCATGAAATCCAAATCAAACATATCATGGATTGTGGATTTGATATTACAACTGAAAATAAAAGTAATATTCCATAGCCATGTTTCAATTGAGAAGAGTAGCCCCATCTGCTATGGCTACATTTACTGTGTGAATCAGGGGGATGAAAGCTTAACAACTCTAAAACTTTGGAACCTACAGTATTTTTTTTTAAGATATAAGACTTAAAAACAACTTTGTTGATTTTTCTCTCTGGTGACTGTCCAAAGCATGTCCCACCAGGAGCACAGGGAGCACAGGAATGGCAGAGCAGCTGGGACGGGGTCCTTCAGGGCTTCATCTGCACCCAGGAGCTGGGCTGCTCCACAGCCATCTGTGCACTGGTCCTGCCAGGAGAGAACTGGTCACCAGGGAGTGCTTTGACTACCAGGTTTGGTGGTGAGACCACTATTTTCTCTCTGGTGACTGTCCAAGGTGGGTCCACCTAAGAGCATAGGGAGCACAGGAGTGGCAGAGCAGCTGGGACAGGGTCCTTCCGGGTTCCATCTGCACCCAGGAGCTGGGCTGAGCCACAGCCCTCTGTGCCAGGGAAGAGCTGGTTGCCTGGAGGTACTGAGACAGGCTTGCCAGCCCACAGGAGGGACAAGCTCCAGGCAGAGACAGCGGGACCAACTAACATCAGAGATAACTAGATGGCGAAAGGCAAACACAAGAATGTTACCAGCAGAAACCAAGGCAGCATGACACCATGCAAACTCAGTTCTCCTACAACATCAAGTCCTGGATACCCTAACACACCAGAAAAGCAAGATTTAGAATTAAAATCACAGCTCAAGATGCTGATAGAGGACTTCAAGAAGGAAATAAATAACTCCCTTAAAGAAATACAGGAAAACACAACCAAACAGGTGAAGGAATTGAACAAAACCATCCAGGATCTAAAAATGGAAGTAGAAACAATTGAAACAATTAAAAAACCACAAAGGGAAACAAATTTGGACATAGAAAATCTAAGAAAGTTGTCAGGAATCATAGATGCAAGTGTCACCAGCAGAATACAATAGATAAAAGAAAGAATCTCAGGTGTAGAAGACACCATAGAAAGCATTGACACAACAGTCAAAGAAAATACAAAATGCAAAGAGTTCCTAACCCAAAACATCCGGCAAATACAGGACAAAATGAGAAAACAAAACCTAAGGATTATAGGTATAGAAGAGAGCAAAGATTTCCAGCTTAAAGGGCTAATAAATGTCTTCAACAAAATTATAGAAGAAACTTCCATAGCCCCAAAAAGTGATGCCCATGAACATACAAGAAACCTACAGAACTCCAAATAGACAGGACCACCAAAAGAAATTCTTCCTGTCACATAATAATCAAAACAACAAATGCACTAAACAAAGAAAGAATATTAAAAGCAGTAAGGAAAAAGGTCAACTAATATATAAAGGTGGACATATCAGAATTACATCAGATTTCTCACCAGAGATTATGAAAGCTAGAAGATCCTGGCCAGATGTCATACAGACCCTAAGAGAACACGAACGCCAACCCAGGCTGCTATACTTAGCAAAACTCTCAGTTACCATAGATGGAGAAACCAAGGTATTCCATGACAAAAACAAATTTACATAGTATTTTTGCACAAATCCAGCCCTTTTAAGGATAATGAATGGAAAACACCAACAAAAGAAGGGAAACTATACCCTAGAAAAAGCAAGAAAATAATCTTTAAACAAACCAAAAAGAAGAGAGTCACATAAATATAACTCCATCTCTAATAACAAAAAAGGAGGCAACAATCACTTTTCCTTAATATCTCTTAATATCAATGGATTCAATTCTCAAATAAAAAGACATAGACTAATAGACTGGATGCATAAACAGGACCCAACATTTTGCTGCATAAGGAAACACATCTTAGTGTCAAAGACAAACACTACCTCAGAGTAAAAGGCTGGAAAACAATTTTCCAAGCAAATGGTCCCAAGAAACAAGGAAGTGTACTCATTCTAATATCAAATAAAATCGACTTTGATAAAAGTTATCAAAAAAGATAAAGAAGGATACTACTCATCAAAGGAAAAACCAAGATGAATTCTCAATTCTGAACATCTATGCTCCAAATGCAAGAGAAATCTACATCCATAAAAGAAACTTCACTAAAGCTCAAAGCACAAATTGCACCTTACACAATAATAATGGGAGATTTCAACACCCCACTCTCATCAATAGAAGGATCATGGAAACAGAAAATAAACAGACAAACAGTGAAACTAACAGAAGTTATGAATCAAATGGATTTAACAGATATCTATAGAACCTTTTATCCTAAAACAAAGGAATATACCGTTTTCTCAGCACCTCATAGTACCTTCCAAAACTGACTACATACTCAGTCACAAAACAGACCTCAACAGATATAAGAAGATTGAAATAATCCCATGGCTCTTATCAGATCACTATAGATTAGGGCTGGTCTTCAATACCAACAAAAACAAAGAAAGACCACAATACACATGGAAACTGAACAACATTCTACTCAACAAAAACCTGGTCAGGGAAGAAATAAAGAAATTAAAGACATTTTATAATTTAATGAAAATGAAGGCGTAATATCCAAACTTAGGGTACACAGTGAAAGCAGCACTAAGAGGAAAACTTATAGCTCTGAGTGCCTCCAAAAAGAAAATGGAAAGAGCATGCAGTAGCAGCTTGACAACACATCTGAAGGCTCTAGAACAAAGAAGCAAATAAACCCAAGAGGAGTAGATGTCAGGAAATAATCAAATTCAGGGCTGAAATAAGCCAAATAGAAACATAAATAACTATACAAAGATTCATCCAAACCAGGAGCTGGTTCTTTGAAAAAAAACCAACAAGATAGATAAACCCTTAGCCAAACTAACCAAAGGGACAGTATCCAAATCAACAAAATCAGAAATGAAAATGAAGACATAAGAAAAGATACTGAAGAAATCCAAAAAAAACATCAGATCCTACTATAAAAGCCTATACTCAATAAAACTGGAAAATCTAGATGAAATGGACAATTTTCTAGACAGATACCAGGTATCAAAGTTAAATCAGGATCAGATAAATGATCTAAACAGACCTATAACCCCTAAAGAAATAGAAGTGGTCATTAATAGTCTCCCAATTTAAAAAAAAACCCAAAAACAGGTGGGTTTAGTGCAGAGTTCTATCAGACCTTCAAAGAAGACCTAATACCAATACTCTTCATACTATTCCACAAAATAGAAACAAAAGGAACACTACCAAATTTGTTCAATGCAGCCACAATTACTCTGATAGCTAAACCACACAAAGACCCACAAAGAAAGAGAACTTTATACCAATTTCCCTCATGAATATTGGTTCAAAAATACTTATTAAAATTCTTGCCAACCAAATCCAAGAAGACATGAAAACAATCATCCACATGATCAAGTAGGCTTCATCCCAGGGATGCAGGAATGGTTCAATATACTGAAATCTAAAAATGTAGTTCACTACATAAACAAACGCAAAGAGAAAAACCATATGATCATTTCATTAGATACTGAGAAAGCATTTGACAAAACCCAACACCCCTTCATGATAAAAGTCTTGGCAAGATCAGGAATTCAAGGCCCATACCAGATACACTGCATCTAATAGAAGAGAAAGAGGGGAAAAGCTTCAAACACATGGATAAACACAGGGGAAAATTTCCTGAACAGAACACCAATATCTTATTGATATTGATGTTGTAGTAAAAGCAATATACAGCAAACCAGTAGCCAACACCAACCTTAATGGAGAGAAAGCAATCCCACTGAAATCAGGGACTAGATAAAGCTGTCCACTCTCTCCCTACCTGTTCAGCATACTACTCAAAGTCCTAGCCAGAGCAATTAGACAACAAAAGGAGATCAAAGGGATACATATTGGGAAAAAAGAAGTCAAAGTATCACTATTTGTAGATGATATAATAGTATACTTAAACGATCCAAAAAAAAAAAACCTGCCAGAGAACTCCTATAGCTGATAAACAACTTCAGCAAAGTGGCCAGATATAAAATTAACTCAAACAAATCAGTAGCCTTCCTGTACTCAAAAGATAAAGAGGCTGAGAAAGAAATTAGGGAAATGACACCCTTCACAATAGTTACAAATAATATAAAATACCTTGGTGTGACTCTAACCAAGCAAGTGAAAGATCTGTATGACAAGAACTTCAAGTCTCTGAAGAAAGAAATTGAAAAAGATCTCAGAAGATAGAAAGATCTCCCATGTTCATGGATTGACAGGGTTAATATAGTAAAAATGGCCATCTTGCCTAAAGCAATCTACAGTTTCATTGCAATCCCTATCAAAATTCCAACTCAATTCTTCATAGAGTTAGAAAGAGCAATTTCCAAATTTATCTGGAATAACAAAAAACTCAGGATATAAAAAAAGTATTCTCAACAACAAAAGAACCTCTGGTGGAATTACCATTCCTGACCTCAAGCTATACTACAGAGCAATAGTGATAAAAACTACATGGTATTGGTACAATGACAGGCAGGTTGATCAATGGAATAGAATTGAAGACCCAGAAATGAACCCACACACCTATGATCACTCAAGCTTTGACAAAGGAGCTAAAACCATCCAGTGGAAAAAAAGACAGCATTTTCAACAAATGGTGCTGAGTCAACTGGCAGTCAACATGTAGATGGATGCAAATTCGCCTATTCTTATCTCCCTGTACAATGCTCAAGTCCAAGTGGATCAAGGGCCTCCACATAAAACCAGATACACTGCATCTAATAGAAGAGAAAGAGGGGAAAAGCTTCAAACACATGGATAAACACAGGGGAAAATTTCCTGAACAGAACACCAATATCTTATGCTCTAAGATCAAGAATTGACAAATGGGACCTCATAAAATTGCAAAGCTTCTGTAAGGCAAAGGATACAGTCAATAGGACAAAATGGCAAACAGATTGGGAAAAGACCTTTACCAACCCTTCATCCAACAGAGGGCTAATATCCAAGGTATACAAAGAACTCAAGAAGGTAGACTCCAGGGAGCCAAATAACTCTATTAAAAAAATGGGTTACAGAATGGATACAGAAAATGTGGTATATTTATATAATGGAACACTACTCGGCAATTAAAAATAATGAATTCATGCAATTTGTAGGCAAATGGTTGGACCTGGAAAATATCATCCTAAGTGAGTTAACCCAATCACAAAAGAATACACATGAAATGCAATCACTGATATGTGGATATTAATGAGCCCAGAAGGTCTGAATATTCAAGGCACAATTAGCAAGTCAAAAGATTCCCAAGAAGAAGGAAGGAGAGGACCCTGGGCCTGAAAGGACTGGATCCAGTTTGGTAGGAGAGTACCAGAATAGAGCAGAATAGAGCAGAGAAATGGTGGGGTGGTGACTGGGGAATAGTGGGGGGGGAGGGGGAGGGGCGGTGGGGGGGGTGGAAGAGGACATATGGGACATATGGTGAGGGGGGAACTGGGAAAGGGGAAAGCCTTCGAATGTAAACAAAGAATATAGAAAATAAAAAAATTGTAAAAAAAAAAAATGGGTTATAGAGCTAAACAAAGAATTCTCAACTGAGGAATACCAGATGGCTGAGAAACACCTAAAGAAATGCTCGATATCCTTAATCATCAGGGGAATGCAAATCAAAACAACCCTGAGATTCTACCTCACACCAGTCAGAATGGCTAAGATAAAAAAATACAGCAGACAGCAAAGAGGAAAAGAAGAAAGAGGAACACTCCTACATTGCTAGTGGAATTGCAACCTTGTACAACCACTCTGGAAATCAGTTTGGTGGTTCCTTGGAAAATTGGACCATAGTACTACCTGAGGACCCAGCTATTCCACTCCTTGGCATATACCCAGAAGATGCTCCAACATGTAATAAGGACACATGTTTCACTATGTTCATAGCAGCCTTTTTATAATAGCCAGAGGCTGGAATGAATCCAGATGTCCCTCAACAGAGGAATGGATTCAAAAAGTGTGGTACATTTACACAAGGAGTACGACTCAGCTATTAAAAGCAATGACTTCTTGAAATTGTTGGGCAAATGGATAGCACTAGAAAATATCATCCTGAGTGAGGTAATCCATTTACAAAAGAACACACATGGTATGCACTCACTGATAAGAGGATATTAGCCCAAAAGCTCGGAATACCCAAGATACAATTCACAAACAACATGATGCTCAAGAAGAAGGATGACCAAAGTGTGGATACTTTGGTCCTTCTTAGAAGGGGGATCAAAATACCCACAGCTCATAGCCAACCAATGGACTGAGCATAGGGTCCCCAGTGGAGAAGCTAGAGAAAGGACCCAAAGAACTGAAAACATTTACAGCCCCTTAGGTGGAACAATAATATGTACCAACCAGTACCCCCAGAGCTCTCAGGGACTAAACCACCAACTAAAGAGTAGGGACCTATAGTTCTAGCTACATATGTAGCAAAGGATGGCCTTTTCAGATAACAATGAGAGAAGAGGCCATTGGTCCTGTGAAGAATTGATGCCCCAGTATAGCAGAATGCCAGGTCAGGAAAGTGGAAGGGGAGTTGGTATGCAGGGTAAGGGGATGGGATACGGAGTTTTCGGAGGGATAATGAGGAAAGGGTATAATATTTGAAATGTAAGTAAAGCAAATATCTAATTAAAAAACAACTTTGTTATTTTTCAGTCTTTGGAGAGGATTCCTAAATGGATGAAATCCATTTTTTTTCCAAATTACATTTGTTGGGCAAAAGTATAAGACAAGACAAAAAGGCATCTGTAGCTGCTGCCCCACAGGCATGCAGTCTTCCCAAAGAAGACAAAACACTCCTAAGTGAAAATGGCAGCAGGGGCAGAGGCATAGATAATGAAAGAGTCTCAGGAGGATCCTTGTCCTGCTGCAAGTGACTGGTGTTTCTGATAGTTCATCAGAATGGCTTGTAGGGCAGGGGACAAA
The DNA here is from genome assembly GCA_964023405.1 of Apodemus agrarius. Classification (NCBI taxonomy): domain Eukaryota; kingdom Metazoa; phylum Chordata; class Mammalia; order Rodentia; family Muridae; genus Apodemus; species Apodemus agrarius. Next base: position 71,413,457 of record OZ030014.1, read on the forward strand.
CCTGATATCACACAGCTCCTGAGTACTGTGTAAGGCTAAAGTGGAGACTAAAGGTCCCTCGTGTGGCAGCTGACTGCACACAGTGAGTAAATCTGACTGATTTCCAGAACACAGCCACTGTCCTTCAGGGCAGCTTTCTAGAGTCATACAATCACCTTGTCCTCTATGGAAAATAAAAGCATTAAATTGCTTTATATTGTCTAGTTTTTTTTTCTCAATGTCATTTTCAACGGATGTTTACTATTGTTATTGGATATTCTTTTAAAGATTTTAGTAAAGGTCTGAGAAAAGCAGACAGGACCATGTCGTGATTCCAATTCTTTTTTTTTTTTTTTTTTACAGAAAACGTGTGTAGGACACACAAAAAGACTGAAAAGCTATAAACCATTGTTCATTGGCTGTCACCAGGTGGTCATGACATCAAGAGGATTGCTATTATGATAGAAATAAAAGCTGATCAAACTGGCATCACATCTCATAATGGCTGAGCAGGTAGATTCAGATGACTATGGGAGCAAAAGCAAGCTATTCAGAGGGAATATAGGGGCCCTTTTAAAAGCATGTAAGAGTTCTGGACAGACCATGGAGACAGAATTAGGCATGGAAAGAATCTAATACCTGGGCACTTCATCCTGGACACTATGGAGATCCCCTGCTGTGCTGTGGAGACTGGTCTCTGAAGGGAAGAGACATTAGAGGCAAGTGAGTTAAGTTTCTCCAGAAAGCATGGTGGTTTCCTTCAAATACATTTCGTGAGTTCATCCTGCTTTGCTCCTTAGGTGAAATTAGTTTCCTTAAGTTTCTGGTGACTCCTTAACAATGAAACAGTCCCTTTTCTGTGATAATAAGGATGTCAGTCTAATCAAAAGATTACACAGCTGCAATCAGGACTCGTATTGAAACTCTACGTGTTTTTCTAATCCCGGTCTTGCCATGAGCAGGGATGCCTGGGTCCGCCTTAGATCTCAGCTATAACACAGAGCAGGATGACGGCCTACTTGCTTCTTCCGCAGCCTGAATCCTTTGTAACTTGCTTGCTCTGAGGTGAATGAAGCTTCTGCAGGGTGGGGTGAGTGTGAAGCTGGGGAGTGGTAAAGTTTACTCCTTGAAAATATCAAATCACAACAAGACAGAATGTTCTCATGGCCGGGCTACTGGAGTCCACAAGTCACCAAAATACATGGTAGGAATGAATAAATGCTCAAAAGAGTGCTAGATGGACTGTTATGGAACAGATAGTCAAGAGGAAGGCATTGACAAGAGCTCTGAGATAGGCAGCAGCAGCAAAGGCAAATATCAGAAAAGGAAGGGAGTTAGGCTGGTGAACCAACAAAGAGGGAATTCAAAATCCTGCTAAATAATCCCCAACTGTAAGAGAAGTAAAAGTTAGAGTCAGCTGAAACTCAGTGCCATGCCCATGGCTCCAATGATAGATGTAGCAGAGGATGCCCTCGTCAGGCATCAATGGGAGAAGAGGCCCTTGGTTCTGCGAAGGCTCCATGCCCCAGTACAGGGGAATGCGAGGGTAGGGAGGCAGGAGTGGGTGGGTGGGTGGGTGGGGGCACACCCACACAGAAGCAGAAGGAGAGGGGATGGGATTGAGGGTTTCTGGGGGGGGGGACTTGAAATCAGGTAAGCAGATAACATTTGAAATGCAAATAAATAAAATATCCAATTTTAAAAAAAAGTGTCATGGATGTTGGACTAAACAAGAGTTGGAACTTGGAACTCTTTCTTGTCAGCATCTCTCTGTGTTTCCATCTCTGTCTCCTCCCATATTCCATTACCCCTGATTGTAAAACCACCCCAGCTTTAGAACTTAAACAACTTAAACCAACCGTCAAAGAACATCACTTGATTACATTTTTTTTTCTAGCTTCAAAAATCATACTGCTTGCTGACTAAAGAGAAATGACTGAGTAACTTGCAAAATTAGAACTGAATTTGCAGTGATAACACCCAAGGTATAAACACATTTAATTTGTATTAGCCCTTGCAGATACATTTAGATATTATAATAAATGTTACCAGACCTATACATTTGTAGACAAACTAATATGTATCGCTATATACACTTTCTATTTCAAGAGGTGATATAATTCATTAATTGTCTGAAAAAAATCCTATGCTTTGTGGATTTGTTTAGGTTATAATTTAATGCTGTGACTTTTATGGCTCTCAAAGTCATCTCAAGATTAAAATGGACATAGAGACTAAAGAACCCTGTTTAGCTATCTCCTGGACCCATTATTGTCCTTACTTTAGTTAGTTATAATATGTATATAGGACAATCGCTGTGAGGGAGCTGGCATTGCTCCTCAAACTCCAGGAAGTAAATAGGAGCCCCTTTAATCTCCCTGCTCAGATTCATAAATGGAGGCATCCAGCAGTTCATAATGAGCCCAAGGTCACCTGGTACATGAAAAGCAGGTCTAGAAATCAAAGCCAGGATTTTGCAGCCTCAGTCTGTTCAGTCAGGATAGAAATCTCTTCTACAATGTTCAATTTCGCAAATCTGGACCTGTAAGAGAATCCACTCAACCTCTTAGCTTGACAAGCACGGGGTTTAAAGTACTTAGCAGGTATGTTTGGCGTCACTGGGTTTCATTTAGTCATTGCTAAACACTGATGTTCTATTGTTTGAAAACTGGGCAGTATACCCAATTTCCTGAATAACGGGGGGAAGGGAGGTGCTAAACAGATGTTTTAGGGATTTTAAAAATGTTAATTAAAAACAAACCTTTATTAAGTCAGAAATTAGAGTTTATTAAAAATGAAGAAATGGTAGCCTAATTGTTTTTGACTCGATCAAAGTGACTTAAAAATGAAATTGACTTTTTGAAACTTAGTCTTTTGTTTCAATGAGTTTTTAAATTAAGTTAGTAATTCAATATGTGTTTTATGATTCTTAATTTACTTTACTTTTGAAGCCATATATCCAACTTTAGTACACAGCTTTTATTTTCTATTTCTAAAAGTGGGAGGGTTATGCTAGTAGGTGTTTGAAAGATTAGAATAGTAGCAACATTAATTCTCAAAGTATTAATGTCAGATTGCAGAATTTCAGATGATTGCACTAGCTTTTTATTACCGAGGCTTACTTATTCACCATATAGTCTTACAATAAATAAGCTTTTCCTAGCCATGAAAAAATACCTTTCCAATAAATCAATGATTGTCCCAGTATCTGTGAGAAAATAATTATATATCCCATTCATAATATCCTGCACTTAAGCTGGGCATTATAAGACTTCAAAGGCAGGCATAGAAGGAGCAAAAGTTCATGGTCATCTATGACCCTCCATTTCTAAAAGAGTTTTTTAAAATATATACATATATATGTATATACATATATATATACATACATATATATACATATATATGTGTGTATATATATGAAGAGACAATGTTGTTTGGAATTTTGAGGACTACATCTTTAGAGTCCTCTACAGCTAGAGTTTCATGTCAGTCTTGGGTTCTCCCAATCACACACCCACAGACAAGGTTAGATGTGGAAGTGAGTTGAATAGGGAGGGAGATAGGTTACAGAGTAAAGATCATGGCAGATGACAGAGTGCATTCCCATAGTGCCCATCTTTCTAATTCACAACTTCCTGTAGTAATAGTAACAATTTCCCTGATCACAAAAACATGGTAGATTCAGAGGTTTTTAGTGCTTACAGAAATAGCATTAACCATTAATCACATTATAGCTTGAATATATTTCATACCTAGCATAACTGTCTCCTGAGAGGCTTCATCCAGATGCAGATACCCACAGCCAAACACCAGGCAGAGCCTGGAGAGTCCTGAGGAAGAGTGAGGGATAGAATTGAACAAATGAGAGGGGTCAAGGATACCACAAGACCCTACAGAATCAACTAACCTGGGACCATGGGGCTCGCAGAGCCTGGGTCACTAACAGGAAGCATTAGGAGCTGGACCTAGACCCTGTACACATTTGTAGCAAATGTGCAGCTTGGTCTTCATGCGGGTCCCCTAACAAGCAAAGCAGAGGTTCTCTCTGACTCTTTTGCTTGCCATTGGATCCTTTCCTACCTGGACTGCCTGTCTGGGCCTCAGCGGAAAAGGGTGTACCTAGTTCTGCTGGGATTAGATGTCTCAGGGTAAGGTGGTACCCAAGCGGGGGTCTTGTTCTCTGAGGAGAAAGGGAAGGGGCAGTTAGGGGAAGAGTATCTAAGGGTGGAACTGGGAAAAGAAGAGAGAAGGGGCTGTGATCAGGATGTAAAGCGAATTTAATAAAATATTTTATTTAATAAGATAAAATAAAAATAAGTGTGTTTCCCCCAATGCTTATTTGTTGCAAACGTCATACCCAATGAAACAAGAGTTGAAAGTTGTGGAAATTTTTAAAGATGACCAGTCATGAAAGGTTTGAACTCTTAAATGGATTGAGGATGTCATCTCAGGAGTTAGTTCCTTAGCTAGAAGGTGGGTCTGTAATGTAGTCAATCTTGAACTTCAGGCTCTCTCTTGCACATTCTCTTTTGCCTCTCAGTCATCATCTATGTACTGATCCAGCAAGAAGACCTACATCAGATATTGTCTCTTTAATCTTAGACGTCCCAGCCTCCAGACCTATGAACCAATGCATATTTTTGTAAACTATAAATTACCCAGTCTCAAGATTTTGTTGGAGTAGCACAGACACACTAAAATAGCCCATTTCTCCAACTTATCCAATATTACAACAAAGCATCAACTCCATAAAGGATTTTACCCTGCTGCAAACTGCCTGTAACAGCTCTCTACCCTGCAAATGAATACCAACTCAGTCACTCTCAAAGGGTGTGGTGCATGGTGTTTTGTACCTTCAAACCCCCAACATCCTGCTTTTATAATAGCATTAATATTTACTCACCAAATAAGCAAGATTTTAAAACTTAAGCTATCAAACGTATGTTGAAAAGTGAAAATCTGTCTCCATGCTCCTCACTTTTCCTCCTTTACCCGAGAGGGATCCCCCATGTATTGTTGTTTGATAGCCTTCCAGATATGCCTACCAAGACACGCACAGAGAGCACAGTGTGGTTGTACACCCCTGGAATGCAAGTATTTAGGAGGCCAGGAAAACGAATTGCTATGAGTTCAAGGATAGCTGGAATATAGGCATGGTAATGCCAGAGAGGTGGAGACAGGAGGATTAGGAGTTGAAGATCATGGTAATGACAGGGAGGCAGAGACAGGATTAGGACTATCAACATAGCAAGTTCAAAGCAGTCTGGTTTACATAAGATTTCTTTTTCATTCCCTCTGTAATAATATGATACCACGCATACACAAATCCTTCAACATTTCTATATATTTTCCTACTTACATGCACTCAACTGCATGCTTTATTCTAATTACTATATGTTATGTCATACTGTGGAGAAACTAAACATATTTCAACATCTTTCCATCAGTGAGCACGTTCATAAATAATAAAATAATGATCCATTATCATATATCTTTGTGTGCATAGTTTTAATATTTCTTGATGTAGATTCCCAAATCTAAATGCAAAAGACTAAACAGTAACAGATTGCATTTAATAGTATTTAAAAAAAAATAATGACTGCTTTGCTTTTTACTGTGTCGCTGATACTCAGAACAGCATCTGCTGTGTGGAGGGTACCAAATAAATATGTGTGGAATGAATGCCAAATGAATGATTGAAAGCAAGTCTAGGAAATGCATTAATGCAATCCACCACATGTTCAGATTAAGGCAGAAAAATAAATAAATAAATAAATAAATAAATAAACCATGATCAGTATGGATGGCCCCACAAATTAAGTGAAACTGCACACCCATGCCTGTTATTTTAAGAAAAATTATGCAACAAGAAATAGAAAAGCTATATACTGTTAAACTGATAAAAAGAACTTACCAAAAAACACCAGCACAGCAGGCTTCTAAATATTCATAAAACGAAAGGACACTTTCCACTTTCAAGTTCTCAAGAATGAATAAAAATAAAAGCACAGACCTAAGGTAGGAAAGAAAGCAAGAATATTAAAGGCGTGAAATATTAAAAGACCCACTGTCTTCCACAAAGAGATGCAGAACCTAATCACACAGCAAAGTCATCTGCCACAGAGTTGCCCTGGGTTAATTAAGAAGTGCATCACATTAGGGCAGGCCTGGTGGTCTGACTTGAATATTCTAAAATCTACAGGGTCAGATGAGGCAAGGCACTCAGCAGCCAACAGCTTGGCTCCAGTTCTTCTCCCTACGTTCCAGGTAAGGTTTTCTCATCCTTTCCTTGTAGTCAGGGGGTGTTGATTTCATATACATATACTTATATATATGTATATGTATAATATGGACATCGAGTGGTGTCCTATTACATAAATAGTTTCTTTATCTAAATGTTAGTTGATAGACATCTGGTTTGTTTCCACATTTTAGTCATTGTAAATAATTTATCTGCAAATGTCCATGTTCAAGATTCTGACATATGTTTTTATTGCTCTTGACTACGCACATAGGGGTGGAATGTTTGGGTCAAATAATAGCACAGCTTACCATTAGAGAAGTTGTCAGGCTGTTCTGAAAATGACTGCACTCTGCATTACTAAAAGTGGGACATGGAGATTCCAGTTTCCTCACACCCTCAACCCTTGCTACTGTCTGTCTCATTCATAATAACCACCTCGGTGTTCTCGAGTGGCATCTATTGTGGGTCTTATGTGAACTTCCCTAACAGTGAACAATGCTGAGCATTTCCTCATGTGCCGATTAGCCATTTCTAACCCGTCTCTGGAGAAACACTCAGAACCTTTGCTCATTTTCCAACTGGGTCATTTCTCTTTTATTATTAAGTTATAAGAATTATACTTATTCTTTGGATGTAAGTCCTGAATCAGATATGAAGTTTGCAAATATTTCTTTCTATGGATTTTCATTCTAATATTTTATATTGTTCCTTTTGAAGCAGATATTTTTAATTTAAAGTAAAGCTTTCATAACTTTTTTTGCTTTCATAACTTGTATCTTTGGTATCATCTCTTTGAAAGTTTTGCCTAACTCAGAGTATTTGTGCATACCTTCTAAAGCACATAAATAGTCATAGATGCAAATATTCCGTTTTCCTTAAAGAGCTGCAGAAAAGTTCATAGCAAATAACTCTTTACTGAGAGTCAACGGGGAAGGAGGGTGGTACTTTTCATTTTATTCATGTGGTTTGAATTTATTTGCCATTCATATGTAACTTCTATTTTTACAAAATATTTAAATTTAGACTAATTAGTAATGAATAAGTATTGATTACTGGTCTTTTAGGGCATGTAACAAATAGCAATATCTTTTGGAAGGGCTGAATTCAGAACAAATTGAGATTGGGTACAGGATCAAGGAGTGGAAGTCATTGTGATATGGATTTCTGATAAAGCCAATAGGAGGCAGTGGCATACTACAGGGTCAAATGTAGTTAACATCCTGATATAGCCTTTCCAATTATACCCTGAAACAGTCAATACAAATCAAAGACTATATATACACTTTCCCAAGCTCATTCTTCTAGCACTATTCTAGAAGAGAAGTCACCAGGAAGAGACAGGATCTTCCACACATTAGAATTTCCCCTCTACTGGATTCACCAAATAGAAACCAGCAGATCACTGCCTCTCACCCACTAGGTTATTACACCCCCTGCTTATTCCACAGAACTACTAGCTGGGACAGGAAGGTTACAGCATCGCAAGGGAAAAAAACCTTTTACCAACTAAAGAGAAGAAATAAGTGTTTCCCCATATCAATTATTATGAAACCTCAAGACAAAGCAGCTAGATATTTGAACCTAGATTTACTCTTGTATTTTAATCCTAATAATATACTATAAAATTGGCACATTCAATAAATTGGTAACCAGCAAATTGAGGCCTTGCCCACCTTGCAAATTCCAAGGCATTTATCCAAACAAGTTACCAGATGAGCGGCATGTCCTACTTAAATAGGAGATAATGGAGTATTGTGAGAAATAATGAAAGAATAAGAGCTTAAGATTTAATCACATACTTTACACTTAAAAAAATCAGAATAAAATGGAGTCTTTTAAATGGAATGGAAGTCTTTTAAAGCAAAAGAATCATCAAAAGGGCATTGTGGTGATTTGAATGAGAATAGCCTCCATAAGTTCAAATATTGGGATACTTGTATCCTAGTTGGTAGAGCTGTTTGGGAAGGATTAGAAGGTGTGGCATTGCTGGAGGAGATGTATCACTAGGAGGTAGGCATTGAGATTTCAAAAAACTTGCATCATTCCCAATCTCCATCTCTGTCTGTCTGTCTGTCTATCATCTATCTATCTATCTATCTATCTATCTATCTATCTATCTACCTATCATTTATCTTCATCTATCTATTTATCTATCTATCTATCTATCTATCTATCTATCTATGTACCTATCATCTATCTATCCATTATCTATCATCTATCATCCATTTATCTTCTATCTATCTATCTATCTATCTATCTATCTATCTATCTCTGCTTTCTACTTGAAAATCAAAATGTTAGTACTCAGCTATTCTTGCTGCCATGCCTTTGGTCCTCCACCATGGACTCTAACCCTCTGAAACTATAAGGCTCAGATTAAATGCTTTTTTTTGTAAGTTCCCTTGATCATGGTGTTTTCTAACAGTAATTGAAAAGCAAGTAAGAGACACACTTATGAGCTTGACTGCTTCCTTCTTTACTACAGAGTCTAGCACTGAGCAATGTCAGAGTTCTTTGAACAGTGCATCATAGTACTTGATGACCTTTAGGGTTAATTTGCTGAGCCACCCTGAAAGCTAGTTAGAATTTGGGGTTATGGGAGCCTGCAGGGTGGTCACTTCTTGTCAGATAAGTCTTCTCTATTTCTGTGCTGTCTCACTCACACATTAAGGTTTGCAGCATTTGCATTAACATGGACCACATTGGAAAGCATCCGGACGTTGATGGAGTAAAGATTAAGAAATGGTCAGGGGTTTAGCAGCCTTACAGTTCTGTGAAAGAATAAGATGTATAAGAACACACTCTTGGTGCAACGAGTGCTAAAGTACTAATGAGCTTATGGGACACCTTTTCTAAGAAGTGACATAATAGCTTATCAATGTTGAGTAATTATTTCATGATAAGCCTGCAGCAAGAGATACATATGCATTTCTACTGTACACAAAAACTCTCACAGGTCAGTTCAGCTTTAATTCTCTTTTTCAGAGTAGAGGATCAAGGACAACAACAACAACGAAAGGTTAGATAACTAGGTTAGGTAACTAACTAAGCACTGACCAAAGACAAGTTCAATAGTCAAGTCATGGCCAAGAGAGTACTGAACTATGACAATCAGAAACATCATTCAAATTTCCTAACACTTGGGATATTTTTTCTTGGTTCATGCTGCTTTGGAAATATCACTATAAATGAATAACTATATTTTAAGGTTGTATATAACCAATTAAGCATTCAAAGTATCAGATATATCCATACCAAGCCTTGTTTCATCCCTATGAGGTCAAAGGAGATGTGGTATATTTCCAGTTCTGAGTACTTACCATGGTACCTACTGTAGGTTAGAAATTCAACATGTAGCCGGGTGTGGTGGCGCACACCTGTAATCCCAGCACTTGGGAGGCAGAGGCAGGTAGATTTCTGAATTCGTGGCCATCCTGGTCTACAGAGTGAGTTCCAGGACATCCAGGACTACACAGAGAAACCCTGTCCCCAAAAAAAAACCAAAAAAAAAAGAAAGAAATTCAACATGTGTTAAACTGATGGTGAAATGGATACAAATATTAAGAGGCAAATTAAATATCTCCCAACTGAGCTGGATGTACAACTGCAATTCTACCCCAGGAGGGTTGAAGTACGAGCATCAGAAACACAAGGCCAGCTGATAAGACCATATCTCAAAAATATACTTAACAGACACAAGAGATGACAGAAGTCATAAAAGGAGTGGATATATGAAGGAATCCATTAGAGAAAATGAGTATCACCTTATTTAGTTCCAGTAATAGAATTCATAAGTTATATGAAGTATAAAGCTCAAAATATTGGCACTGAGCTTACCATATTTGCAATCTAGAACATTACATTTCAAGTACATATAGGATATATGTATCTTGATTTAGGCCCCAGGCTTCAATTTGAACACACAGACAATCAAAAAGCTGCTTGTGGAAAGATTAAATTGTTTAACACACTCATATTTCCTTTACCTCCTCCTCCTCTTCCTCTTCTCTTCCTTCTTCCTTCCTTTCTTCCTCTCTGCCCTTTTGGGAAAAGGGTCTTAATATACAGGTCAGGCTGCAGTCAAACTCTCAGTCCTCTTGCCTCTGCCTCCTAAACACTGGAATGATTAGCATGTACAAACCATACCTACCTGCTAAATCTTTTTTCTAGTTTTAATTCTACAAGAACCTACACAAAACAATCTAATCTTTCTAGTCTATCACATATTTGAAGGAATGCATCATGCCTTCTTATTTCTATTTAAGGGGTATCATTGTCTCTGGGTATCACTTATTTATATTGATTTCATATGATCTGTCACATGTTTTTCAGAAGGATAGTGACAGGATTAATAATCATGGTTAGAGGCTTGAAAAATCTTTCAACAGACTTTCATGGAGGCAAAAGCATACATTTCTGCATAATCTATAGGCCGCCAAGATCACCATGGAACAGATGTCAATCATACCCACTCCTCTCCTCAGATCTGGAAGTTTGCAACACAGAGAAGTTTGCTTTTAGATTTTCTTGGGGGTAATTAATATCCCCATGGCTTCCTATCTACCTACTCATTCTTTGGTCTCTGGTAATTTAGTCAATGGATAAAATAAATGATAGACTTGGCACTCAGTGTTTATTATGAAACAACTAAATAAAATGTCAATTTTCCAGGTACATTTCAGCAAACCTACAACCCATTCTAGGGTAAAGCATTTCACCCATCTTTTCTGTCATACTAATGACCCTTCTCTGGTCTTGCATGCCTTTTTTTTTTTAATCACCAAATGTCCGTTTTATGGACAATTGGGGACCAACACACATACTGTGGACTAAGTTAGTACAGTTGTATAATAACTTCAAACTCAAAATATAAAAACAAGACTGTTTTTTATCAAAAGTACCCTGCATGCCAGAAGGACAAAGGAGGCCCGAACCATGGCACCCTCTATTCTAACATGAATATAATGATATTTGGTTGATAGTGGAGGGTTACTAAAACCCTCAGCTGTTTGACCTGAGATAAAGTGGACAATGGCATTTAGATAATAAAATAGAATCGTGTGACATTTAATAGGTTAGGAGAGGGAAGGCTGTGACCATGTACATAAAAGGCAGTATGACAGGGACACTAAGAGCATATACTTGAACTCAATATGGCCCACAGAAGGACCTACATTCTGGTTGCGTAGAAGAAGAGGGTATGACACCCTTACATGTCCAGAAAGATGACCAACTAAGGACCTCTGCTATTTGGGATCATTACTTCTCTAAAAACATACTTCAAAGTCTGTGGCTTGTAAAGCCTGGGTCACTCGGTACCAAAGAAGCCATCTGGCTCATTTCTCAAAAGGTGTTGCCCTGTCATCGTTCTCTGTGGAGCAGATGGCTCCCTGCATTCACTGTGTAGAGCTACTGCTACTAACTCATCACAGCGCCTACTCACACTCAGTTTCCCTTTACTTACAGAGGGATTTGGGTGTTTTAAGAGGGGCAGAGAGCAATTTCAAGCTGTCATTCCTAAACTAGAGACACATTAATCGTGAATTGATCAAGGATGAGAACAATGAGCATACCAAAGTGGACTGGAAAAATCCCATAGAGCCTCAACTCTGTACAAATGAAACTCAGGCAACTGAGGAAAGCTGGGAGCTGGTATTCTAGAGAAGAGTACACCATTTAGTTGCCCAATGCCAAATGGTCAGTCCTGAAAATAGACATAGATGTAGCATGAAACTGAGTATATATATATATATACTCAGCAAACCTACAACCCATTCTAGGGTAAAGCATTTCACCCATCTTTCCTGTCATACTGATGACCCTTCTCTGGTCTTGCATGCCTTTTTTTTTAATCACCAAATTTTCGTTTCATGGACAACTGGGGACCAACACACATACTGTGAACTAAGTTAGTACAGTTGTATAATAACTTCAAACTCAAAATATAAAAACAAGACTTTTTATATATAAATATATGTGTGTGTGTGCAATAACAATTAGTAAAAAAAAAAAGGCTATAAATTTGAAAGAGAGTAAGGATAGCTATGTGAGAGGGTGGAGATGGAAAGAGAAGGGGAAAATGTTGTAATTAAATTACAATCTCAAAATAAAAGGAACATTTTCAAAAAGAAAACCAGTACATGATGGTATCAGCCTCATGCAGCAAAAATCCTACTTTCTATACTTACCTGACTATCTAAATTAAAATTATCTTATAAAACTTCTTTTCTTTCTTAAGAAGTCATTTTTGCCAGTTAGTAATGAAACTTAATTGCAAAAAATCGATGTTAATTTATGACAATGAAACAATAAAATATTGATGAAATAAAATCCCTAGGCTTTGGTAATGAGAACAGACATTTAAATCAATTCCACACTCTGGCAACAAAGCAATCTTTGCAAAATACTAACTGGTTTACATTTCTTGTTTTAAAATCCTTTCCTAGTTTTCTGCCATTTGTCAAATAAAGTCTAAATTAATTAGCAAGAGCAAATGTATCCTTCATGGTTGTCTCTTATTTATTGTTCATCTCCCATTATTTTATGCTACAAACATAGAAAGTCATTCATAGATCCCAAAACATTGTGTGGCATTTTGTACTTCTTGTTCCCATGGATATCATTACAGAGAAATTTCCTATAAGATCCTAACTACCATTCAAAATAATCCAGGTCAGGTCTTGCCTGTCCCAGATATTGTTCTACTAATTTTTCCTTAGGCCCCATCTCTCCTTTCTCCATTACTTCTGCATCTCAATTGTAGTGCTATATTTCTTTTTCACTTGCCTTAGAAAACATGCTAAGTTTAATTTCATGCCACCTCGACTACTCAATAAATATCTATTTAACTATATGACCCAAGCATTATACCCTTTCTTATGGCAACATTAGCACAAATTCTATTACTTCCATATTATATTGCTCAAATTTGATCTTTCTGGTAACCTTACAAAGGGAACAAGATATTTTCATGCCAATAATTATGGTGGCCAATAACTAAACTATTAGACTCAGAACTCATGATTTTCTACCGCTGAGTATTCAATGATCTAGACCAATGGTTCTCAATGTTCCTAATGCTGTTAGCCTTTAAGACAGTTTCTAATGTTCCAGTGATAATCAACCATATAATTATATTGTTGCTACTTCATCGTAGCTGTCTGCAGCTACAACGAACTGTGTACCTGGAAAGGTAGCTGAGGATAGATGGGGAGGTGGTGAAAAAAGAATGGAGACTAAGACAACACCAGCTGCTCAAAGTCTCATGGTTTAATGGAGGACTCACTTTTTTAAGGTTTCAGACAAGACCCTTCCCCCAAATTCCAGGGTGTGTTCTGGGGAACTGGTCTGGCTATTCACTGGGCATTGGCTCCACTGCTCAGGCAGCTGGGCGGGTCACTTGCTTAATTCAGGAATCCATAGACCTGGAGGAACAATGAACTTCACCTTCACTCTGAGTGTTTCACCCTAGGTGGAGCAGGATTATGGCTAGCACAGGAATCCCTGCTCATCAAAGGCTGGGAGAGGAACTTCACCTTGGTCAATGTCAAGTTCCTACCAGGTGGCATGACACCCCAATATGGCTCTCTATACTTCATAACTGTAATTTTGCTACTGTTTTGAACTGTAATGTAAATATCTGGTATTCGGGATATCTGATATGCAACCCTAAAAGGGTTGTGACCTACAAATTGAGAATAGCTGACCTAGACACATACCTACTTTGGTGACAAACTAATTACTCTCAGAGACTTCTGATTAGATAACATAATAAATGAATATGTGGGGTGTAAACCTGCAGATAACCATGATGAGGAAATACAGTCACACAGTAAAGTACACATATTCTAGAGTTCCTTTCCTATAAAGCTCTACAACAGTACTCTCACAACTAGGACCAGATTTTCTTCCTGGAGAACATCCTTCCATGTCTGGTAACATTCCTAGTTCTTGAAACAGGGACAGCTGGGCGGTGGTGGTGCACACCTTTGATCCCAGCACTTGGGAGGCAGAGGCAGGTGGATTTCTGAGTTCGAGGCTAGCCTGGTCTACAAAGTGAGTTTCAGGACAGCCAGGACTATACAGAGAAACCCTGTCTCAAAACAAAAACAAAAACAAAACAAAAAAACAAAAACAAAAACAGGGGCAATAACTACTCTACTCTCATCTAGTGAATGGAGACAAGGGATACTGATGATTCTTTGGTTATCAACAGGGCATCCCTTTATAACAAGAAATTATATAATCCCTCAAAGTCAACAGGATGGGAAGCTCTTCCCTAGAACATGCAAAATAATCTACGCTAATACAAAGCTATCAGTAGCTTTGTATTGATTAGGAATGGAGGGATGGAGAAGGAAGGAAAGAAGGGATTGCAAAGGCATATGTCACAAAGTTCTAGTTCCATTTGCCTATCAGAACTTCTGGTCAACCCAAGTATACCACAGAGGAAAGTGATGGATAAAGTATGTTGTCCAAAAAAAAAAAAATGAAGTCCCTGGAGTAATCTTATTACTCTTCCTATGGGTATGTGACTCCATCAGCTCTTCAGAAAGTAGCTCAGGCTTTTACACTTTCACCATCAATGATTTTTCTGCAAATTATCCACCATGTAAAATAACCAATATCTTTATATCTCTTTTAGGACTCATATGTTCTTTTGCCTGCATTTTATTCTTTGTTACCTAACAGGATCCTTTCCTGATCACCTTTCCAAATGGAATTCTATACTGGCTTCAGAATCACCATTACAACTGCATAGAAGCTCACTGAGATCTATAGCATAAGTGTTACTTAAGTTATCACTATAGTTGTATGATATGTTTATTTGTGGGTTCATTGCAAAAAAGTAATTTAAATAAATGTAAAATTTAAAAAAAATGTTTCTCTTCTAGTGTAGGCTTAGATTTTTCAAAAACTACTTTAATAAGGGTTCTTAAACACTTCACCTGCCCTCCCTTTTGGCCTACCTAACAGGTACTGGAAGAGAAAAGTTACTAGGAAATGAGGGATATGAACCTGTTTAGAAGTAGTTCTTTGGAGTGATTCCAATCTTCTTTGTTAGGATATCAGCAGTCTAATCCAAAACACCAGTACAAATCAGTAGCAGCAGCTTGATCCAGAAGAAACAGTGAGGCTTCACCAAATCAGCACAAGTCCATGGAAGTGGCAAGAAGCAGCTGCAATACCATGAAACGTTGTGTGAAGCGTTTCTCTGTACAAAGTCACGACAAGCAAAAATCAGCAAAGAACAGCAAAGTGTTGCAAGGTGAACTAATGCAAGAACATCCTCTCACTGCGGGGTTATATTTATATTCTTTCTAAACATTATGTGCCTTTTCAAGTGTCCACTCCTGCAAAACATCACAAGCCCTTTCACAAGACAGCTTCCAGAAAAATACATGTCTGTTCTTAGCAAATATCCTCTCAAGTGTCTGTCTCAGCAAAACATTCTCTTTTAAGTTAGCTTCCAGAAAAACATCACATGACACAACTGAGTATCCAAAGAAAGCAGAAATTTTCGCATCACTCTCAGTCTATCCAAGCAGATAATTATACAATTTTAGTTAATCCTCATTTTATAGGAGAAAACTTAAGACACAGATTGTCAGCTATTGTTGAATTTTAGGTATATCTGACCTAAACAAACATCCTTCCTCTGAGGGTCGGGTATGTTATTTTTTTAATATGTGAAAGTTAATATATTTTACCTTATTTTTAGATATATATCTCAACTTTACAAATCATCTTAAAATGACAACATGCAAGGAATGAATTACATGCTCAGGGAAAATAATTATTTTGTAAGTCATTTAGCTTGAGGTAAGAGTCATTTCATGTTGTGCCCCAAATACAACACAAAGTAAGACTAATTTTTTTCATCAACAAATAAGTGTTACATGCATTTGTAGCTAAAAGAAGTAGCCCATGGATTCTTTTCTCCTCTGTCTTCATAGAGCCATCCATCTCTCCCCGTTACCAGATGTGCTGTTCTGAGGCTTGACTGCAAATCTGGCAGACTCTCTCTGCTGATCTGGTCCTGGAATTTTTCCCTATCTCACAAGACTCTTCTCAGGTTATGTTATGAATGTTTGGAGGTTGTGGTCATAAAAGGAACATACAGAATAAGCAAGGTTGGGCAACTCACTGGATTTTGATTAGGAAGAAAAAGAAAACAACTGGCAATCCAACTCTTGGGGAAAATATCATTTCAGTGTCAAACAATGACCTTTCATTGCAAGGAGTTAAGAATTATTTCACGTCCAGACTCTCATGTGTCTATAAAGAATCTTTACATTAGAAAATCTAAGCTTGTGCTTTGTTTTAATAATGTCTTTAGGCTTCAACTGGGAATTCTTTAATACACAAAGATGTTAATTAGCAAGAAGGAAAGATATTTGAAGGACTTCATAACTCCCAATTATTCTTTGGTAAAGCTGAATTTTTTTCTTAGCATATGAAAGAATGCATGTGCCTTATCTTGCCAGTAATAACTGCATAGCCTTGATTCTGTCAACATGAGGCTCTCATGCAATTTTTTTCTTAAAGTGAACAAGAGTTTCCCTCAGTTAGGAGTGATGTCCTGAGACAACTTAATGAGAAAATAAAAGCAAGACAAAAGCAATTCTCTGGTGAATGCAAGCAGCTAATTTAGTGATTTATACAGCAGATTAGAGTAAAGAAGTAAGGAAAAGCAGTCATGAATCTGGCTTTTCATTTATGGAAATATTTTTTCCTTTTACATATACAAAAAGGTGAATATTTCAAGTTTTTCTTTTTCTAACCTAGTGATTATGGAAGTGTAAGAATATAATTACATTTCTTTTTAATAAAAGACTTTTACTTATTACTACTTATCACATAGAGACAGCTAAGAAGAGACAGGGTAGATTACAAAACATGTTACTCTTGGGGTAATTTTTGTGCCTAAAGTTTCTTACTATAATATTCTGGACTGGAAAGATACAGTTATTCTGCAATATTAAAGGACCTTTGTTGAAAGTTCATTTGTTTTTCATCTATTCTGGGATGTATTTCTATCAGTACTCTGCCCAAACTGGACAGCAAGTTTGTGGCATATGAACACACAATGTATGCAAAGCTCTTAATTGCACACTTTCTTATTGACAAATAACTACAGAAAATAAACATTCATAAGTAAGAAATATTTTAAATAAATTATGGTGTACCTATTCCATAAAATATTGGGCCACTGTTAAAATGATGTTGGTTTATGAAAATTACCTTAAAAATATTGAGATATTGTTTAGTACACACAATACAATCATTAAGACAAAAGAGAAATAGCTATTTGTATGCCAATATAAAAACAACAGTAATTGTGAAGAAGCTGATTAAGAGAGTAGCAACTTTTGTGGTGATGTTTTGTCTCTATGTCTGTTTAAAATATTTCAGGGGCTCAATGCTTAGCAGCACTTGGCATTCTTACAGAGGACCCAGGTTTGGTTCCTAGCCCCCTCATAGTAGCTGATAATTGCCTGTAACTCTACCTCTAGGGGAGCTGACACTCTCTTCTGGCCTCTGTGAGCACCATGCACATAGGGTACTCATACACATATGAGGCAAACACTCATATACATAAAATAAAATTTCAAAAGACTATATCGATGTTGGTAATATGGCATATGTACACTGTGTTTTAATTTATTCTTATATACCAAGAGCTATTAGTTAATACTTGTGTCTTATCAAGAACATGAACCTAATAGTTATTAGTAATGAGTAGCACTTGAAAGCTGATCAGCCCATAAACGCACAGCAGCTATGGCTATGTGCATATAATCTGCAGGAAGCAAGGATGTGGACTTAGCAGATTAGTAGCTGGAAGGAACAAGGATGTCAGCAGGAATGGGGGGGGAGGAGATGATCGTGGGGATGAAAGGGATCACAATGCATTGCATATGGATAGGAAGTGAACAAAAGATGCTTAGTTAGGCATAGTGACACATGACTAAGTCCCAATTACTTGGGTACCTTAATCAGGAAGCCATAATGTTAGGACTAATCTGGGCAGTATAGTGAAATATTGTGTCCATAAACAATTCTACATTCAGAAACATACTGACATAATCATACCATTAGGTTTGCTTCTCATTAATATCAGAGGTCAGCTTAGCTTTTTAAAAAATGAGAAATTTACTCATGTATCTAACAAATTCTTACATAAGACTTTTAACCCTGTAACAATAATTTAAGGTTTTTCTCTTTATAACATTGTAATATCTGATTTTTGCTTCTAGTTTAAAGATTAAATAGTGCCTAACTTCCACCTAATACAATGAGGAAATGAATCATAACATGTATAAGAATATATAGACATCAAAATCCCAGAAATCTTGGAATGGTAACTGGATGTTCACAAATAACAAAAGCAAATATGGTAGACTGAACTGGCCCTAACTTCCCTCACAGAGCTTATTTCCCAAGGGAGTAGCAAAGACAAGCAATAAGCCCTATCGCACCACAGTCGTCTTGCTGAATGGCGGATGTGAAGAGAGTTTGTGGAAGCAAGCAAACCGCAGCAAGAGTACTGGACAGGAGGACACCATTGAGTTCAGAATTCTGCAGAGGCATCCTCAGTAAACAGTTGCAGCAACACTGTGAGCTGAGGGAATCTCAGTGCTCACTCAGGGCCAAGAGACACACGAATTCCAGCCAGATAATGGAGAGACTTCCTCAAAGTACTAGCACAATCCACAGAAGCTTTCAAAGGGCCAACTCTTGACGTGGAACTATCCTAGGCCTGCAGTAAAGTATGCTCATTAAAATTAGTCATATTAAAAGTCATTAGTCATATTAAAAGAAGACGCCTAAGAATGTCTGTGAGACAAGACTGGTCTACAGAGTGAGTTTCAGGATAGTCAGGGCAACATGGAAAAAAAACTTGTCTTAAAAAAACAAAACAAAACAAAACAAAAAACCCAAAAGTCTAAATTCAAGAAAATTTTAAAAGTCTTGATTATGTCTGGAACTCCAAAAACAAAAGAAAACAAACAAAAAGCAAAGACATACAGGGAAGAAGGAAACTGATCAGTCACAAAGAAAACATTAATAAAAGAGAAAATTCCTCTGAGGGAGGAACCTGGAGTCTGAGCATCATATAGGCTGTAAATAAATAAACTAATTACATTAATAAAAAAAAGAAAATTCACAGTAGCATACAAAGGAAAATATGAGAAAAATGAGGAAAGGCATGAAGGGTACAGAGTGGACTAGAAAGAATTCTAGAAGTGAACAGTGCAGAGCCAGACGTGTCCAGTTCCCTGTGTGTGTTTAAGAACAATTTACACACCTTATTGATGTGAAGATGTGGTCAAAGGAACCATCTAAATGGAATGAGAAGAAAAAGTCTGAACAAAACAGACAGATGCTTGCTTATTGGACAAAGACAACAGCTACAACACACATAGAAGTATAATAAGAACTGTAAATGTGATAGGATAAGAGGGAGGAGGACACAGCATCTGTCCCAACACCGTAACTGGAACTAGTGGGACCCAGAACACAGGAACTCTGCCAGACCAGTGGCATGGGTTCCCCTTCTGGTCTGTCTTGGGCCAGTTTCCCTGAGCAGATCTTGGGTGTATCCAGTCCCACAACACCCAGAGGAAGTTCCACTCCCAGGGGCTTTTACACACACAGGATCTCAGGATCCCAGGATTCCCAGGAGTGTGGTCACAGCAGGATCTCAGGGCCCCAGAGGCAGCTTGATTCCCAAGTGCTTGGACACACCCAGGATCTCAGATCACAGGATCCCAGAATCACAGGATCACAAAGACAGCATGCCTCTGAGGAGTTCTAATACAACCAGGATCACAGGAAGGACAGGCTCCACTCAGATATAGTGAAGGCAGGTAACCCTAGAGATAATCAGATGGCAGGAGGCAAGTGTTAAGAAGGTAAGCAACAGAAACCAAGGTTACTTGGCATCATCAAAACCCAGTTCTCCCACCATAGCAAGTCCTGGACACACCATTACACTGGAAAAGCAAGATTCAGATCTAAAGTCACTTCTCACGGTGATGATAGAGGACTTTAAGGACATAAGTAACTCCCTTAAAGAAATACAGGAGAACACAAGGTAAACAGCTAGAAGTGCTTAAAGAGGAACACAAAAATCCTTTAAAGAATAACAGGAAAACACAAGCAAACAGGTGAAGGAAATGAACAAAACCATCCAGGATCTAAAAGTGGAAATATAAAGTATCACCCACAGAATACAAGAGATAGAAGAAAGTATCTCAGGTACAGAAGATACCATAGGAACCATGGACTCAACAATCAAAGATAATGCAAAATGCAAAAAGCTCCTAACCCAAAACATCCAAGAAATAAATCCAGGACACAATGAGAAGAGCAAACCTAAGGATTATAGGTATAGAAAAGAGTGAAGATTCCCAACTTAAAGGGCCAGTAAATATCTTCAACAAAATTATAGAAGAAAACTTCCCTAATCTAAAGAGATACCCATGAACATATAAGAAACCTAAAATCTTCAATTTTATCAAAAAATGTTTTCAATTCCTCTTCCAATTTATTTAGTAATTTTTTTTGTTTTTTGTTTTTGGTTTTTGGTTTTTGGTTTTGGTGGGTTTTTTTTGTTTGTTTGTTTGTTTTTTGTTTTTTGTTTGTTTTGTTTTTTTTTTTTTTTTTTTTTTTTTGGTTTTTCGAGACAGGGTTTCTCTGTGTAGTCCTGGCTATCCCGGAACTTGCTCTATAGACCAGGCTGGCCTCGAACTCAGAAATCTGCCTGTCTCTGCCTCCCAAGTGCTGGGATTACAGGCATGTGCCACCACGCCCGGCTTTTAGTAATGTTTTTATATCTACCATTTTATCTGTATTATTTTCCATGATAATCTTTGATTTTAACATGTTTTCTATATATTTCTTCAATTTTATCAGAAATATTTTCCATGTAAATTTTCAATTTTATCAGAAAATGTTTATAATTCCACTTTCAATTTAGAAATATTTTATGCCTACCATTTGATCTGTATAATTTTCTATGAAATGGTCAATTTTAACGTGTTTTTCTACATATTTCTTCAATTTTATCAGAGATATTTTCCATGTAAATCTTCAAACCCCCTCAGCTCCTTCAGTTCCTTCTCCAACTCCTGAATCAGGGAACCTATGCTCAGTCCAATGGTTGGAAATATTAATTTTCATATTAAGAGATATTAAGGAAATGTGATTGCTACTTCCTGTTATTTTTTTTGTTAGAGGTGGAAGTATGTTTGTGTGAGTTTGTTGAAAGATTACTTTCTTGCTTTTTCTAGGGTGTGGTTTCTCTCTTTGTGTTGGCGTTTTCTGTCTATTATCCTTTGTAGTGCTTGATTTGTGGAAAGATATTGTGTATATTTGATTTTATCATGGAATATCTTGTTTTCTCCAGCAATGGTGATTGAGAGTTTTGCTGGGTATAGTAGTCTGGGCTGGCATTTGTGTTCTCTTAGGGTCTGTATGACATCTGCCCAGGATCTTCTAGCTTTCATTGTCTCCTGTGAGAAGTCTAGTGTAATTCTGATAGCTCTGCCTTTATAAGTTACACGAGCTTTTTCCCATACTGCTTTTAATATTCTTTCTTTGTTTAGTACATTTGGTGTTTTAATTATTATGTGACAGGAGGACTTTCTGTTCCGATCCAGTCTGTTTGGAGTTCTGTAGGCTTCTTATATGTTTCTTTAGGTTAGGGAAGTTTTCTTCTATAATTTTGCTGAAGATATTTACTGGCCATTTAGGTTGTAAATCTTCGCTCTCTTCTATAACTATAATCCTTAGGTTTGGTCTTCTCATTGTGTCCTGGATTTCCTGGATGTTTTGGGTTATGAGCCTTTTGCATTTTGCATTTTCTTTGACTGTAGAACCAATGCTTTCTAGGGTAACTTCAGCACCTCAGCATCTCAGCGCCTGACGTTCTTTCTTCTATCTCTTGTATTCTGTTGTTGATGCTTGCATCTGTGACTCCTGATTTCTTTCCAAGATTTTCTATCTCCAGAGATGTCTCCCTTTGTGATTTCTTCATTGTTTCTACTTCCATTTTTAGATCCTGGATGGTTTTGTTCAGTTCCTTCACTTGTTTATTTGTGTTTTCCTGAATTTCTTTAAGGGATTTTTGTGTTTCCTCTTTAAGGGCTTTTACCTGTTGACCCATGTTCTCCTGTATTTCTTTAAGGGAATTGTTTATGTCCTACTTGAAGTTCTCTATCAGCATCATGAGATATGATTTTAAATCCAACCCTTGCTTTTCCAGTGTGCTGGGGTATCTGGGACTTGCTGTGATGAGAGAACTGGGTTCTGATGTTGCCAAGTAGCCTTGGTTTCTGTTGGTATGGTTCTTGTGCTTGCCTTTTACCATCTGGTTATCTCTGGTGTTAGTTGGTCTTCATGTCTCTGACTGGAGTTTGTCCCTCCTGTGGGCCTGTAAGCCTGTGCCTATACTCCTGGGAGACCAACTCTCTTCTGGCAGGGTCTGTGCACAGAATGCCATGGAGCCGCCCAGCTCCCTGGTGCAAATGGTGGCTGGAAGACTCCTGTCCCAGCAGCTCCACTGATCTTATGCCTTGTGGGCTCCTAGTAGCTCTCTTTCCGAGAGAAGGTGATCTCACCTCTGTGCTCAAAAGTGATAGCACTGCTGGGAGATCACTCTCTCCTGTAGGGGTTGTGCACTGAAGTTTGTGGAGCCACCGGGCTCCCTGGTGCAAATGGCAGCCAGAAGACTCCTGTCCCAGCAGCTCCACTGATCATAAAAAGTTCCCTTTCTTTTTTGGGTCCTTGTGTTTTTTTTAATCAGTGTAACTGTAGCTTCATAGAAGAAATTGGGTAGTGTTACTTCTGTTTCTATTTTGTGGAATAGTTTGAAGAGTATTGGTATTAGGTCTTCTTTGAAGGTCTGATAGAATTCTGCACTAAAACTGTTCTTGGGCTATTTTGGCTGAGACTTTTAATGAATGCTTCTATTTCTTGAGGGGTTGTGAGACTGTTTAGATGGTTTATCTGATCCTGATTTAACTTTGGTATCTATCTAGAAAATTATCCATTTCATCCAGATTTTCCAGTTTTATTGAGTATAGGCTTTTGTAGTAGGATCTGATAATTTTTTTCCCTAAGCTTCTGTTGTTATAGCTCCCTTTCATTTCTGATTTTGTTAATTTGGATACTGTCTCTGTGCCCTCTGGTTAGTCTGGCTAAGGGTTTACCTATCTTGTTGATTTTCTCAAAGAACCAGTTCCTGGTTTTGTTGATTTATTTTTTGTATAGTTCTTTTAGTTTCTACTTGGTTGATTTTAGCCCTGAGTTTGATTATTTCCTCCCCTCTACTCCTCTGGGTGTTTTCTTCTTTTTGTTCTAGAGCTTTCAGATGTGTTTTTAAGTTGCTAGTGTATGCTCTCTCCAGTTTTCTTTTTAGAGGCACTCAAAGCTATGAGTTTTCCTCTTAGCACTGTTTTCATTGTATTCCATAAGTTTTGATGTCTTGTGCCTTCATTTTCATTAAATTCTAAAAAGGCTTTAATTTCTTTATTTCTTCCTTGACCAAGTTATTATTGAATAAGATGTTGTTCAGCTTCCATGTGTATGTGGGGTTTCTGTTATTTTTGTTGTTATTGAAGACCAGCCTTAGTCTGTGGTGATCTGTTAGGATGCATGGAATTATTTCAATCTTCTCGTATCTGGTGAGGCCTGTTTTCTGACCGATTATACCATCAATTTTAGAGAAGGTACGATGAGGTGCTGAGAAGAAGGTGTATTCTTTTGTTTTAAGATGAAATGTTCTGTAGATATCTGTTAAATCCATATGGTCCATAACTTCTATTAGTTTTATTGTGTCTGTTTAATATATGTTTCCATGATCTGAGACTAGGGTGTAAAAGTCTTCCACTATTGTTGTGTGCAGTGCAATGTCGCTTTGAGCTTTAGTAAAGTTTCTTTTATGAATGTCAGTGCATTTGGAGCATAGATGGTCAGAATTGACAGTTCTTGGTATATTTTTCCTTTGGTGAATAGGAAGTGTCCTTCCTTATCTTTTTAAATAATTTTTGGTTGAAAGTCTATTTTGTTCAATCTTAGAATGACTGCTCCAGCTTGTTTCTTGGGACAATTTTCTTGGAAAATTGTTTCTAACCCTTCACTCTGAAGTAGTGTCTATCTCTGTCACTGAGATACATTTCCTGTATGCAGAAAAATGCTGGGAACTATTTATGTATCCAGTCCATTACTCTATGTCTTTTTGTCAGGGAATTGAGTCCATTGTTGTTAAGAGATAATAAGAATTAGTAATTGTTGCTTCCTGTTATTTTTGTTGTTAGAGGTAGAATTATATATGTGTGTCTATCTTTTTTGGATTGTTAAAATAACATTACTTTCTTGCTTTTTCTAGGGTGTAGTTCCCCTCCTTGTGATGGGGTCATCTATTATCCTTTGTAGAGTTGCATTTGTGGAAAGATATTGTATAAATTTGGTTTTGCCATGAAATATGTTGGTTTCTCCATCCTTGGTAACTGAGAGTTTTGCTGGGTATAGTAGCCTGGGCTGGCATTTGTGTTTTCTTAGGGTCTGTTTGACATCTGCCCAGGATCATCTAGCTTTCATAGTCTCTGGTGAGAAATCTGGTATAATTCTGATAAATCTGTCTTTATATGTAACTTGACCTTTTCCTCTTACTGATTTTAATATTCTTTATTTGTTTTGTGGATTTGGTGTTTTGACTATGAGATGGGAGAATTTCTTTTCTGGGCCAATCTATTTGGAGTTCTGTAAGGCTCTTGTATGTTTATGGGCATTTCTTTCTTTAGGTTGGGGAAATTTTCTTCTATAATTTTGTTGAAGATATTCTTGCCCTTTAAGTGGGAATCTTCACTCTCTTATATACCTATTATCTTTAGGTTTGGTCTTCTCGTTGTATCCTGGATTTCCTGGAGGTTTGGGGTTAGGAGTTTTTCACATTTTTGCATTTTTCTTTGACTGTTGTGTCAATGCTTTCTATGGTATCTTCTGCACCTAAGATTCTCTCTTCTATCTCTTGTATTCTGTTGGTGATGCTTGCATCTGACTCCTGATCTTTTGTCTAGGTTTTCTAGCTCTAGGGTTGTCTCCCTTTGTGATTTCTTTGTTGTTTCTATTTCCATTTTTATTTCTTGGATGGTTTTATTCAATTCCTTTGACTCTTTGGTTGTGTTTTCCTGAAAAATTTTAAGGGATTTTTATGTTTCCTCTTTAAGGGCTTCAAGCTGTTTACCCGTGTTCTCCTGTAATTCTTTATGTCTTTCTTAAAGTCCTCTATCATCATCATGAGATGTGATTTTAAATCAGAGTCTTGCTATTATGGTGTGTTGTGGTATCCAGGGCTCACTATGGTGGGAGAACTAGGTTCTGATGTTGCCAAGTAACCTTGGTTTCTGTTGCTTATGTTCTTCCTCTTGCATCTCAACATCTGGTTATCTCTAATGGTAGCTGTCTTGCTGTCTCTGACTGTCCCTCCTGTAAGCCTGTGTGTCAGAACTCCTGGGAGACCAGTTCTCTCCTGGAGGAATTTGGGTATGGACAGCTAGCTGTGGCACAGGGTCAGCTCTGGGGTGCAAATGGACACCAGAAGGATCCTGTCCCAGGCTGCTCCTTAGTTTCTGTGTCCTGAGGGTTCTGGGCAGGTCCCTGTGAGCAGAAGTGGTGGTCTTACCTGTGCTCACAGGTGTATCCACACCCCTGGGAGACCAGCTCTCTCCAGGAAGTATTTGGGTATGAACACTGTGGCACAGGGTCAGCTCTGGATGCTGTGGCACAGAAAAAGAAACAGAAGAGGAAAATGAACATACCTAGATCTAGAGCCATAGCTTTTCAATGATGGTGTGTAATAGCGAAAGGCTCTCCATTGTAAATAGAATGCAGTGAGCTAGATAGATGCTTCAGTGTTTTAAAACACATATTGCTCTTGTAGAGGATATGGGTTCAGTTCCCAGCACACACAAGATTGGCTCAAAAATGATCTGTAACTTCAGTTCCAGAGACACTAAGGCCCTCCCTCTGGCCTCTGCCAGCACTGCACACACTTGGAGCACATACATTTATGGAGGCAAATCACTCAATCACACAAAATGAAAGTAAACAAATCTGAAAATAGAATAACCAAGAAAACATTTTGAACACTAGTAATCTAGATATACTAGTGACAGTGTGAAATAGTAACACGAAATTTAGAATGTGTCATTACATGAAGAAATGAACAAAAATATCTCAAGAAAATGGGAGGCTGAGGTGAAAAGAATCGGAGCACTGAGCTGGATGCCATGTCGTCGTCTGTCTGGTACCATATGTCAGCACTGTGCTGTGTGACTTATTAAACTTCCTTTGCTCTTAGTAGATGAATATTCATTTTTATTGCTGGATTTGTGCTCATCATCCTGTATTGCTTTTTATTAAAGAGAGCACTCAGAATTATTTATGCTTTAAGTCTCACAAGACCTTTATATACGAAATTGCCTGAAGGCTTGTGAGGACTAAGACATGGCCCCTTGTCAGGCTTTCAGAGCCTTCTTGCTAATCCAAATTTTATATTTGACAAAATGAGGTTCGAGATTTGATTTCAATGTCATACACTTCGTGGTAGGAGACTGAGGGGGAGGAGACCAAAGCTGAGAAACTATGTAATTTATCAACCAAACCAAGACACTTTTAAGAGGACTGACCCACCAAATTGAATGAGCAGAAAGAGAACACACACAGAGAAGTGTGGTCCAAGCAAACTGAAGCCCCTCCTCTAAATATGGGTATTGCAAAATAGAATTCAAAATAGGATTTCAACAGACCACATGCATATGCTGTTAAAGTTGCAATAGTTAAATTTTATGCCTATGGATTATAGAAATATGCACATACACATGCACTGGATGTACATATACATGTACATTTTCATACAAGTACAGAAACAAAGTCAAACAATTACAAACTTATATATGTGTGTATGTTTTCTATGTATATAGATATATATGTAAATGTGCTTGCATATTATTGAATCTTTTGAAAGTAGAAAAAATAATGTACTGAAATGGTACCACCTACATTTGCGGCTCTTACTACCTCAGTTAATCTAATCTGGCATCACAAACATGCCTAGAAATTGGTTTCCATGGTGATTACAAATGCCATCATGTTGTTAATTAAGATTACCCATCACAAACAAATGGAGGGACTTATGGAGGGGTTTTTCTTCCTTGTGGAATTCAGTCCTCCATTATTTGACACAATAAGAAAACTGACCATCTCCATGATTTCTCAATACCTGCCCAAGGCAGAGGTGAGAGTGCGGGTGTATACTATAAGAGTCCTGCAAAAAGGAAGCACATTAAATGTCCCTGGTGTCAACCCTCTATCCCCAAATCTCTGTTCTCATATAACAAATCCGAAAGGAATATATTTCAAGAACAATGTTAATTTCTCATTGTTGTCATCCCCAAAGATTAATATACCCAGAATTCTCACTAGATTCTATTTTAGAATGGTTTCCTCAGAGTAGTATGGTACCAAATTGCTGTCATAAAAAAAATAAATAAGAACCAGAATTTGACATATAGTTTATACGTTGCTTTGGGGGTAACAGGATATTTTATTAGCTTTATTTTATTTTATTTCAGTTTTTGTTTTTTCAACAGATTCAGCTGTCTTGGAATTTGCTTCGTATATCAGGATAGTCTTGAACTCACAGAAATGCTCAAGCCTCTGCCCAGGCACCCAGAGTGCTGGAACTAAAGGTATATACCACTACGGCCCAGCTAATTTTATTATTTTTTAAACCTCGAACACAACTGAGTCTCCATGCCTATTCCTCACTTAGGAATCTGTTGGGCACCCGTCCCCTAAACGTTGCCAGTGGCCTTTCATCAGGAGAGATTCGAGGCCTTTAGGTCAGCCAACATCCAAATTCACGGTGACAGCGGAGTTATTAGGAGGAAATATAGACTCGGTGTGACTTCGCACTCCAGTGTCTTGTTGGTTTCTGGTCTGACAGGTGTAAACACAGCAAAGGAAGGTTTGCCACACAGAAGTAGAGCTACTCCCCTGGCTTCCTGCCCGCGATTCATTTAACATTTTTCCTAAAACAACAATGCTTAGAGCACAAAGCCTTCTGCCTATTGCTAAAAGGAAAAATGCACCTCGACAATAGTTTTCTCTCGACGTAGTCAAAAGATTTTGTGTAATTTGGAGGGAGGCTTTAATAAAAGGGCATATGGGATTATTCTCCACCTTTTAGTATTTCTTAATCTGTTTCTATGAAATCTGAGTGCCGTCATCATCCTAACTGCTGTTATCAAAACAATTCCAGAGGGATGGACATTCTGTATGCATCCAGTAATGGCATACATGTGTGAACAAGCACAGGGAACATAAACTGGTGGCTTGTTCTGCAGGTCACTGGATCCAGATGGCAGCTCGGCCACCTCCAGAAGCCTCGCTCATTCACATATCTACCTCCTCTTTTTCTTTTTTCATCTCCTTTATCTCAAATGTACAGAAATAAGTTCATGAGACTACCCCATTAGCTTATACACTTGCTTTCAGGTCACGATCCTTTCTCGTCTTCTTCTTCCCCTCTCCCTCCCTCACCTCTAGTCGCCTCTGTTGATATTTGTGAAACAGACCCTCATGACCGTCTTTATGTACATGGATGAATATATAGTCTTACAATACATCAGGAGATGTACAGCTCTATGGACTACCGAATTTGAGTCTCATTTTTTAAGTTATTTTGAGTTTCCTTTTGGACTTAATATTGGTCGGTCGTCCTAGTTACACTACTGTTTTTCAATGCAGGTGGCTAATACTGAGGCTGAAAAGTATTACATTCATAACACAGCTTGAGTGCTGAATCTCCTAGAAAATAGTCATGTATCTCACACACACAAGCTTTCCTCCAGGGCATCTCCTTAGGAGTTCATGACTGAATTTCTCACATGGAATGAGCTAGTGCGGTCTAAGAGTATATCCACATCAAAAGTCACTAAGCTTGGTATTGCATGCCCTCAGCATCTAAGTCTACATTTTTATACAATGGAACGAGGCTAGTAGGATCTGAGAGTATAGCTTATTATTGTCAGCAAATACCCACGATATTCCCCCAGAGGACTGTACTTGAGGATTCTGCCCTTCCCTGCACCCCCATCTGAACCATGACTATATTGTGACACCTAGCATAGGTAATGATATTTGTACATTTACTTTGCTGTCTTCTGTGTGCTTCTGTATACATCCTTAGCCTCTTGCTTTCCACTTCTCTAAGTTACCAACATTTGTTAGCTTTGGGCAATTCTCTATTCACCTTTCTTTAGCATTCATGTAATATTCCCTCTGTTGCCCATATATTTAATGTCTGATTTCATCTTAGATATTCTGCAAATCCCTTCCTCTAGTCTCTCACCACATCTTTTTATTCCAACATAGTATTTTTTTGGAGATTATTGGGACTCCCACATCATGCATCCCAATCAGGTTCCCCTCCCAGTCTTCCCACACCTGCTCATCCTTCTCTGTGGTCAAACTCCCAGTGGCCAGCCGCTTAAGGAAGGTGGAGTCTTTATCTGTAGCCCTGCCCGGAGCCATGAATTGTGGTAAGCTACATCCCAGCATCCCCACCAAAATTTTAAGAGTTCTTTTTGATGGCTTCCTTCTTAGGTTGTGACTTGTTTTAGGCCTGAGAGGGGTGGGGTGGAGGTAAGGTAGGGTTGTCACAAACCTCCTATATTCCTCTTTCTCAACCCTGAGTATGTAATCATGGATACCACTATAGGAGTAGCTTCCTTGCTCTTTACGGTTACCAGGAACATGGGTCCATGGTTTCTGGCAACAGAACCATGAATATCCACATGGCCTCCAGGATCATCATGGGCCAAAGACCTCTGCTCAGTCTCCAGTAGCAGGACAACCTATGGATATCAACACAGTCCTCTGCCAAAGCACAGGCCATGGACCAGCATGGCCTCCCTGAGACACTCAGACTATGAAGGTCTTTTGAGGAGGCCTAACCCAGTAAATGGACCATTCCTCACCTCAGACATCCTGTCGCTGTTCAGAGCCAGATAATCCTGCAGCTGCGTCACTTGTTTGGTAGGCTGAGCCCGAGCAAGCTCCAGGCTGCCGCATACCATCCTGCTGAAGCCACTGGGTTCCTCCACCAACTGCAGCCTTCTCTCAACCCATCACAGCTGTAATGTCTCCAGCTCAGCCACACACTTACTGCTCCCTCCTCCCTCTTTCCTGCCTCTCCATCACATCGTTATGACATCGTAGTTTCATTAGAAGCTGCAGCATGTCACATAGTCTATCTTTTTAGCCAAACTGCTTTCTGTGCAAATTTTCATTGCAATGAGTCGTTGGTCTGGTTCAAGGCCCCTGGCTTCTGCCACACCATCAATAGTGGACCCTGGCCAAGACTCCTCTCACATGTGATGATACTGTTGCCAAAGCCACAGAGATCCTGCAAGACCAGGCCCCTTCACATGTTCCAGCAGCTCCTAGATGGAGTAGATATTAGGGTGGACCAACTCAAATTCCTGGAGCTTGACCTAGGTGGTAGTTAAGTTGGTCACCCCTAGCCACCACCTGCCAGCAGGACTGGCAGGGTCTCATCACATCTTAACATGGTTATGGGGAAGTGTAGGAAGTGGGAAAAAAAAAACACCAGCAACAAAACAAACAAAATATGGTGAAAGTCAAATACATAAAGGTTTTCCTGGTTGATTTATACTTGGAAAATCTATTTATTTTAACCCTTCTACAATCCAAGGCCAGAAAGAGACTTTTCTCTGTTTTATTCCACATAGCTCTCAAGTCTATCTTCAGCATTTAAGATTCATCAGAGGTTCATATAACTTTAAGTAATCATTCCATTACAAGTGTTCCTCTTCATGAATGGAGAATTTCTCCAACTTGTGTTAATAATCAACTCTATAATTTGTAATGTCATCTGCTGATTTATAATGTCACAACCATCATATACCAAGTGGTCAGGCATGTGACTTCATTTCTGGGCTTCAGATGGATCCATTAGCTGGTGCTTTTCTTCATCAACATGACACGGGTTTTGTTCCTTTGCAATAAATCATAACGGTTGGTATGTCATGCTCTTCTTCCTTTTTAAAATGTGCATTTATTTATAAAAAGACTTGGTAATTATTTACTCATATGAGCTTTAGATCACAAATATCATGAAAGTCCTTCTAGAGTTCTAACTAAAATGGAATTAAATTCAAGATTTACTAGAGAGGAAAATTAGCTCTTTCCTGTGTTAGGTGATCTTACTTTTTTATATTTAAATTTAATTTCATATCATATATTTTGATCATATCCCTTCCCCTCCCCAACTCCTCCTAGATCCTCCCCTACCTCCTTACCCATATAACTTCACATTCTTTCTCTCTCTGCTCTCTCAAAAGCAAAAAGAAAAACAAACAAAAAGGCAAGATTTAGCAAAAACAAAACAAAAGTACATACACACAAAAATAAATATGTAATAAAATAATATTTATTTTATTAATTATAATTATATAATCAATATAATTGTAATTATATAATTTATATAGTTGTAATAACATAATTGATAAAATTCTAAAAATATAATCAATATAGTTGTAATAATATAATTAATATAATTATAATAATATAATAGATATAATAAACATAGAATGCATTTTGTGCTAGCCAGGGCCTGCCCTGGGGTGTGGTTGATGTAACCCACACTGATACTCCATTGGAGAAAACCGATTTTCTCTTTCCCAACTATTATCAATTACATTGAGTTTTAGTTAGGTGTAGGATTTGTCTTTAAAATACTTATCTCTTGACTATATTTTTGTTTTACCAGCAATGATTTTTTTAATCTCTATTTATGTTCTTGTATATTCTATTATGTTTATTCCCAAATATTTTCTATTTTCTAGTGCTGTTAGGAAAAGTAATTTGTTTTATTCTAGTTTCTACCTTGTTACTAATTTGTAGAATATCACTGAGCGGTGTGTGTATGCTGAACTTACACACATCATTACTTATTGAAATGTAGTTACCCGCCCTTTAACGCTTGTTTGTTTTTCTCTTTTTTGGGCTTCATACTTAAGGGACATTGGACTTTCTACTTCTTTTTATTGGTGGTGGTGGTGGTGGTGGTGGTGGTGGTGGTGGTGGTTTTTTTGTTGTTGTTGTTTGTTTGTTTTTTGTTTTTGTTTTTTTTGTTTTTGTTTTTGTTTTTGGTTTTGGTTTTTTTTTTTGTTTTTTCAAGACAGGGTTTCTCTGTATAGCCCTGGCTGTCCTGGAAATGACTCTGTAGACCAGGCTGGTCTCAAACTCAGAAATCCGCCTGCCTCTGCCTCCCAAGTGCTGGGATTAAAGGTGTGCACCACCCCACCACTGCCCGGCAACTTTCTACTTCTGCCCTCCAAATCTGTTTTCTTTTTAATCTTTCCAATTTTTACTTAGTCTGAGGCTTTCTCAGCACGTTCCCTGACCTGCTCTCCGCTTGCTACTACTTGAGCTCACTCTTGCATCTCGCCCAAGCATCCAATTCTTATCCAAACCCAAACTTGAAACCACAAGATAGAGCCCAGTCACCTTAGCAATTTCTTGCACAAACTCTCAACCACAAGATGAGATGTTCATGAAGCGCTCTTACCCCAGGCACCCCTGAGCTCAGTAGATAAGGTCAGCAGCAGAGGGTAAGAGTGAAGTTCCTACACTGAGACAGATGAGCTAAAACCCAATCAGGGTCATAACCAGAGAACACAACTAACCTAGAGCCTATTTAACGTAGAGTTTTAGGATAAAATAGAAGATGCCTAGCCTGTGTTCAGTAGGACAACAGTGGCTGTTATCATATGACCTTGTTTAGTCCTAACAGACAGGAAGGGGAAACCCATCTGTAGGGCCATTGGGGGCGGGGCAGGTGCAGGGAAGTGTGGGGATCTTCTGTTCATAGTGCTTCAGCCTGTTTATTAACTGAAGTAGCTAGCCTCATTATGGATACATCAAAATATGCTTGGGCTTGCTCTTTCGATTCTCAGAGTGATTTTTAAAACACCTTTTTGATATGCTAAGAGCCTCTAATGAGAACAGAAAACATCAATTCAAGAAGAGCTATCTCTTCTGCTGTTAGTTAGCAGACTGCCCATAGGGACTGAGAATGGATTTTTTTATTCAGCAGCAGGCCTCACTAAAAAGGGCAACAACTATCACTAACCTTAGAGAACTCTAACATGTATTTGCCTTTAATTTTCCATGATTTTAGAAAGTTCAAGTTCCAGGTATCTGGGAGACAGTGTTAAGTGATGATGTAATAGGAAAGGGTACTGAGTTTTGATTTCAAAAGTCTGATGTTGCTCCAAGAAGAAGCAGAAAGATCTTTGGCAAATTGTGGTTGCTTATTTATTTATTTATTTATTTATTTAGTCTCCTTATCTATAAGAAGTTATTTCCCAGTTCTCAGGACCAATGTGAAGAACTGTTTCTAAACACCTGATCCACGAGAACACTTACTAAACAGCACCTGTGAGGGTTACTTTTATTAGTAAAAAAGTCAAAAATGAATCTTAGCTATAAGACAGGGATCATGAAAAGAAAGCACTTCAAGATGTCACTCTAAAACTAGCCAAGAGAGAGAGAGAGAGAGAGAGAGAGAGAGAGACAGAGAGACAGAGAGAGACAGAGACAGAGAGAGAGAGAGAGAGACACAGACAGACAGAGAGAGAGAGACAGAGAGAGGGGGAGGGAGAGAGGGAGAAGAGAGAGAAAGTTACAAAGTCCTGTGGGATAGGGGTTACAATCACTGTAGGCAAGTACTCCAAAGAAATCAAGACTGAAGAACTTGTGTGTACAGGGCATCATGAACCATGTAAACTATCCCTCTTGCTACAGTATTTTTAAAAAGGGAAATATGCCCTGATGAATATCAATCAAAAAACAATGAGAAACAGAAAAATCTCTTGATGGCAGGAAATAGAAATGGCATAGTAGGAAGAGATAATAATGCCATCAGGAACCCCTTCTGATGGGCTAGTGAGATGGCTCAGCTTTATAGAAAGACGCTTGCTACCCCCCAGGAACCCACATAAAGGATGGAAAACATTGACACCTATGAGTTTTCTGACCCTACTTTGTGCTTTGTGGAACATACACCAATTTATCACTAAATAAGAAAATAAGGAAAACATAATAAAATAAATGTGATAATCAACTAATTAATAAAAAATTTCCTACTAAAGTTCCCCCTAGAAAGGGGACTCGAGCTTCAGAAAGAATAGTTTGATAAGTAAAGCCAACTCTGTTACTTTCCACTTAGGACTTTACACCTGTGCCACCACGCAAATTACAACTCAGTGTGTACTTTTTACCCACTGGGCCACAGCATTACCTCTCTGAGGGACTGCCATTAGGTGACTAGAGCCCAATATCTGTGCATAGAGAACGTCTCAGGCATATGTGCCTATAACCCCGTGGCAGGCACTGTCTCTGTACTGAATGCTACAGAGCATGCACACCAGCTTTCTGCCTGGTGTCACAAACTGTGAGAACTCGCGGGGTGGGGGCGGGGCTCTGGTACAGTTTAGGACCTCATTGAATGTTGTACCTCTGCTTGAGTCTTCCATCCTATTTCCTGCTTTCCTTGTTTCTTTTGTAGTTCCCAGTGGGAGTGTCTTAAATAAACCACTGATGTGTGTGAGCATCCTTATCTCCGAGCTTCCTCTGGGGATGACTGACAAGACAATGAGCCACTGGAAGGATGCAGAAACAGTGAAAGGGAATCTCTCTGTTCATCAAAACATCCTTTGTTTTGGTGGATTTGAGAATAAAAATATAGTAGTAGTTACAGGGTTTGGGGTGGGGTGATTTGTGTGATATAAAAATCACACACACACAAACACACACACACACACACACACACACACACATACACGGCATGCACAACTACATAAAGAAGTTCTACCACTTTCTAAGGTGCTCACACACCAGATTCTTTTAAAGAACTGGATTGAGTGCTGAGTTCTTCATCAGGATAGGTGCAATGCAGAAGTGGAGAGGCTGGCCTTGTGGTCCAATGAAGGAGCAGAGCCTCAGGACACACTTCATTCTGCTTGCACATAAAAGCAAGAGTTCAGCCTGTCATCCATACAGCAGAATGGGAAAATGACAGAAATAATGCTAGCCTAATCTGAATCTATTTTGCTCTCTGCTTCCATCAACCCTTTATACAAAATGTTTAAGCCGTTTGTGCCAAGCTCCACATGCTGTTACACAGAATCTGACATAATTAAAACATTTCCTTTTCTCCTTTGTTCGGTGATCAAATGCCACCCTCTGTCATGCTGACTCCCCCATGGCTTTTCTCCCACCTTTCCTCTCTCTCCTTCCTTTAGATGTCCTCGCATCTTCCCATAATTGAAGGCTGATGTCATCTGGAAGACACATGCACTCTCTATTTTCAGAGGCTCTGTCATCAACACAGCTGTCTGGCATCCTGTCATTGCCCGTCGCTGTCAGTTAATACAGGAACACAAACCTTCGGTGACATTATGCAAATGTGTAACCTTCCCTGGAGACTTTCTGCCTCCATGCCAGCGTCTAAGTTGCACTGAAATAGCACATTGTCCATGTAGACAGCTGCAACCTACGCGAATGTGTGTCACAAAACAAGGAAAAATTATCGTGACCTCATTTGCTAAGGGAATCTGCAATTTCTAGACTCAAGTAGCATTCTGGAAACAGGTCTCACAAAAACAAAAACCTGACTTTAGAATTCTATACTCCACAGGATTTAGAAGGAGCATTCAGGAGAAGTAAAATTTAAATCTCAGTTACTGGGATCTCCTTCTCTATTACTCCAGAAAGCAGAGTAAGTTTGATCTGTCACACACCCACTTGGAAGGAAAAGAGGATTTGCACTTTGACCTGTACTGGTCAAGCACCTCTTTCCTTCCTCTCTGCCCTGTTCCTTCCTTCAGTTTCATCAAGCCAACATACATACTCTAGACACATTAAAAAGCTAAGATGCCAAGCTTTCTATGTTGGCTATTTAAGCATCACAGGAGACTAGGTACACCTGCTCTCCATGGCCATTTTAGTTTTCAATATCCCTAGTGTTTCTTTATGTCCTATCTTCCTTTCACTCAACATATATTTTATAACTATTGACCGTACTCAATCACTTAGTAAGTCCTAGGACAAACACAACATTAACTGGCAAATGGCCTGCTCTCAACAGCCTTGGGATCTATGCATACAGGCAGAATCACTGAGGGGCTCTGCAATGTACTGGTGACCGAGAAGTTTTTCAAGGAAAAGGCAACATCCATAAGCAACTATAGAACATGTAGTGATTTTCTGATTGCAGTTATAACGGTTGTGTCTTAAAATTGTACAAAATAGAATACATTCAAGTTCCAAAGGCTAGATGTCTAGAGTCTGTCTTGAGAAGCATTGATTCTTCTGAGCCCTTGTCGCCTACAGTGCTACCAGGATCCTTGGCACTGCCAACTTTGTAATGTCATCACCCTGACATCATCATCTCCAAGTCTGTTCTCCTGTCATGGAGAGACCAACTGGGTAATACAGAATAATATTCCCATCCAAAAATCCTTAACTAAGTAATAACTACAAAATCTCCCTTGCAATATAACATAACCATACATTCCTAGGATTAGGACAGAGATATCTTTGGGTTATTAGGTATCAGGTATTATTCAGCCTTTCACAGAAATATTACATATGAAGGAAGGAAGCAAGCAAGCATGTTGCCACCAGGACATGGCGAGAAGGATGTATGCAGTAGACATTGGGAACCTCCACACCCACAATAGGACAAGATATATTTAGGATGCTGAAAATATTTGAAGACAAGTTGAAATCCTCAAAATATGTGAAGATTGTTTCCAAAATTGAATATGGCCATGATATACAGACTGATTTGAGATCAATCTCAGTTTTAAATATCACAGAGCCCAACAGGTGCCTTCAAGGAATGCAATGATCTAGAGTAGGGAGAGATTAGGATTGGCTATAGTGTAGGGCAGTCAAATCCACTGTAGAATTTAAGATTATGTAAGAAAGAAGCCCGGGTGAGCGTAACCAAACCATTTTGCCCCTGCTGCAGTTGTTAGTATAACACATATTGACTGAGGCCATCTCACCATTTGGTGTCACTCCTCTTGTTCCTCTGTCTTATCTGGCAGCAGACTGGAGGTCACAAGAGCATGGGCTCCATTCTGCTAGACCATAACTGGGTAACCTTGTGCTATCACTGTCCTGCAGGGTGTGGCCACAGTGGTGTCACAAATCAGATTTCTCAAGGAAGCCAGAATTGAGCATGTTCTGTATAGCCTAACTTTTAAATATCAACGGCCATTCAATTGAACAATATAATTATAATATTTCAATAGGACATCTGGGACTCACAAGCTGCCTGTGGCAATTTGTAGCCTCTGGCTTAGAGGATAGCATCGCTCATCAGTAACTTTATCTGATGCTTAGGGCCACTATCAGCTCATAGGTACAACTGAGGTTGATCTAGTCCTTAGACAGCCTTTTTATTGATTTCTCTCTGCCACAATATTCAGCCGCATATCATCCAGTTGGGAAATAAGAGGAGTGACACCAAATGGTGAGATGGCCTCAGTCAATATGTGTTATACTAACAACTGCAGCAGGGGCAAAAGGGTTTGGTTACCCTCACCCAGGCTTCTTTCTTACATAATCTTAAATTCTACAGTGGATTTGACTGCCCTACACTATAGCCAATCCTGTTCTGGAATAGTCTCATCAGTATATTTGATTCTGTGAAGAATCTGCATCCACATGTTCTGGGGGAGCCTGGGCTTCTCCTCCTTGGGGATAAATCTTTTGTGGTGTAAGTCAGCTATGGCAACCTGGTTTCTCTCCACAGTGACTGGTCACCTAACTTGCCTATCAGCTCAGCTCTAACCACTGAAATTCGGTGATAACTCTGCTGTGGCGACTCAGGAGAGTCTTCTAGGCTCTTATGGAGAGGGGACTCCTGTATGGAATCTGCCATGCGACATCTGAAGCTTGCTGCAGCCCCCTGTGTCTATGCCAGGGCAACTGATAGAAGAACCAACACGTTGAACTTAGTACGGCCAAACAATGGCATAAACCAGGAGTCACAAACAGGAATGCCACAGAAGGGGACATGTCCTCAATTGCTTCTCGCACATTAGGGAAAGGAATATGCTGGTTCTCACTTTTCAGAAAGAGAGAAAAGAAGAGAGCAAGTGAGTGCAGGGGAGAGCGGAGGGCGTGAGGAACAGAGATGATGCAGAGATGCAGATTTGAGGCAAGGATCGATTGTATGAGCATCAGTAGGCGGGTACCAACCACAGCCTCACAGCGAAGGGGCAAGCTACAGCCGCTCAGAGTTTGAAGGCATTCCTAAGAGCATAGCCAGCCATGTAGGAGGCAATCAGGAGGCTGTTTTCCGGAAAGGACTGTTTTCTAAGGAAAAGCTCACTAACTGCTTAGATGACTTCAAAGAGTGTCATGCTATAGACTCGTCACATCTCCTGGCCCCGTGACTGAGCACCTGACAAGAACAACCCGAAGGAGGGAAAGGGTGTCTTTGCAGCTTCAGGAGTGTTGTGGCGTTGGTGGAGGAAGCTGTGGCAGAGATGCTCCTGTGCAACTGGAGGGACGCAGAGCAAACCACAAGGGGCCAGGGCAATGCGTCACCCCAAAGACACAACCCTGAGGAAAGGTTACCTCCAGCCATACCCCACCCTCCACTGTCCTCCTACCTCCCCATTCAAATCCTAAATCGTCAATGGATTAAGCCATTCATTAGGTCTATATAACTGTATAATTATATATAAGTATATATATTATCATATACTATCATATAGATATATATCTATATTATTATATAGTTATCATATATAACTATGATGTGAGCAATAAGAAATGGCACATACTGAGACAGGCAAAGTATAAAGCAATGTGAGTAAGCATGTGTGTTCAGGAGGTGAAGCACAAAAGAAGCCACGGGGTGTTCGAAATCAAGAACTCAGAGATTGTGACACAGGTTATAACTCAGGGGCTGGAGCGAAGTTAAGAATTCTTGCGATTCTTCCAGAGGGCCTGAATTCAATTCCCAGCACCCATATCTAGTAACTCACAACTACTGGTAACTCCACTTTTAGGGAATCCAGTCCCTTCTTCTGGCCTCCTCTTCACATGGTATGTATGCATACATACATACATGCATACATACATGCATGCATGCATACATACATTTAAAAATAATTTAATAAGAAACAGTTTTCTTTTTTATATTTTTTTCATTTTTTTGTTCTATATTCTTTGTTTACATTCCAAAGGCTTTCCCCTTTCCCAGTCCCCCGCAACCATACGTCCCAGTTTTCATTAATAAAATTATACTCTAGTAGAATATGCCATATAGGTCAAGTGGAAATAGACTAGTCAAGCTATGAAAATCATGGCCAACAGAAGGCAACGAAAAATTCCTATTAGAAAATGTGAGCACTCTGGCCACATCTTTTTTATACTTGGGTCTCAAAGGGAAAAGGACACAAGTTCCCCTCCACTCTTTATTGACAAATGGATATATGTTGTATTTCATGTTTTCCCTGTACACTGTGCAGTTTCTGAATGCATTGACACTGTCTAAGTTCAAGACGGCTTTGAGAAATTTCCTGTGCTTGGGAAGAAAGCTGTAAACTATGTGCTAAACAAGTTTCTTAAGCTTCAGGCACAGTACTACACAATCTACCCATTCCACAGTGTCTTAGTTCTATGCTAAGAAGGGACACCACGATCATGGCAACGTTATAAAAGAAAGCATTTAATTGGGGTAGGGTAACATTCGGAGGTTTAGTCCATCATCATCTCGGCCTGAAGCACGGAGGATGCAGATGGACCTGGTGCTAGAGAGATAGCTGAGTTCCACACCCAGATCAGCAGGCTCCAGGAAGAAGAAGAGGAAGAGGAAGAGGAAGAGGAAAGGGAAGGGGA
Source organism: Apodemus agrarius (assembly GCA_964023405.1). NCBI lineage: Eukaryota > Metazoa > Chordata > Mammalia > Rodentia > Muridae > Apodemus > Apodemus agrarius. The sequence goes on from OZ030014.1 coordinate 71,453,706, forward strand.
AGAGGAAGAGGAAGAAGATGAGACACTATGCCAGGCTTGAACCCCAAAGCCCACCCCCCACCCCAGTGACACTCTTCCGCCAACAAAGCCTTGGCCATTTCAATAAAGCCAAACCTCCTAATCCCTGTCCTAATGACCTAATTACCTAATGACCAAGCATTCAAACCTATTATTCTAGGGGGGCGGGGCATTATTATTTAAGCCACCACTAGCAAGTTAAGATAGAATCTGGTTTTTATATTTGTTTTTGTTTTGGTTTTTTTGTTTTGTTTTGTTTGGTTTGGTTTTTTTTGAGACAGGGTTTCTCTGTGTAGCCCTGACTGTCCTGAAACTCACTCTGTAGACCAGGCTGGCCTCGAACTCAGAAATCCACCTGCCTCTGCCTCCCAAGTACTGGGATTAAAGGCATGAGCCACCACTGCCCAGGGAATCTCTTTTAATAATTAGTTTTCCCTGGTAGAGAACAGTGAATTACCTTCTTAGGGAATTTAACCAACATGAGATATCATTTACCTAAACAAGGTTTCAGGTGTCTTATCAGAAATAATCTTAAACATAAATAAGGGATCCTCAAAATATAGAAAAATATTGTATTCGTATGCCTAGGCATGCATTATTCCATCTATTCTACTGCCTCTCAATACATACTTGTTTGGTTGTAATGTATGGAATATAAGATGTGCATGTTCACATTATCATATCAGTATATTTCGCTGAACTCCACACCCCTCACACACACACACACAAAAAAAAAAAGGTAAGAAAAAGAAAATAACTAGCTCATTTTTAAATAGTCCCGTGAGTGTAATGTAGAAGAAGATATATTTTCCTATTTACAAGTTCTTTGTACTTAATTTCTTCCTTATTATAAATTTGCCCATTTGGTAAAACTAAGTAATAAAAAATAATTAAAATTGCAACTTACAGGAATTTAAATGATTTGTAATCCCCGAGGAATTACCAGCACATTAATAAGAGCTGCATTCCAGGGAGAAGGCTTTGAATCATGCACAACTTCCACCTTGTGAACTAATTATTTCAACTTTTTTTTTCTCCTAACCCAGAAAATTGGTGAGACATATCACTGGGTCTCCCTTACCTTTTCACAGAAGGTTAACTCTTTTTTTAAACTCCAGTATTATTGTTAGGGCGATAGCCTGTCCTTGAGTTTAAAGCCTATTTCATTGCACATATATGTATGGCTTGGTATAATTTTTTTAAACAACTATTGGCTTTTTACATGCAAGCTAGTATGTGTCTGCAAAAGAAAAAAATTCAATTTTATGTGTTTATATCCACCTGTAAGGAAGTGTTCGGTGTAGTAATTCTGAGTCATTATAAAACATCAATTTGGAGAGTGAGGTCAATTTATAGTAATAATTTTTATTATTTCTTTTCTCCCAGAGTCACTGCGTTGATTCTGTCTGTGGATCAGATTAATGAAAATATGAAACGTTATTACAGAGGAACTGCATACAAAAATTCACTTTTCATGCAGATCCACTACGCACTTTGCTGATCTCATTACAACCGTAAAAGGCAATTTCTAGAGTTTCTTGTGCTGCGGACAGACAGTGCTGCCTGAGAAGGGAGGTAAGGAGCTACAGGGAGTGTCTCAGGGCTCAACCACTTCACTTGATGGTGGCGCTCTGAGTGAGTCAATAGGGGCAGGATGCAATCAAGGGAATCTAAAATAATCTTCATTAGAAATGTAACGTCCTCGGGGAATTCCCAGCCTCCCAGAGGGTGCTTAGATTAATGAATGGGTTCGGACCTCCCCTTCTTCAGTGCAGTATGAACTAACTGCAATCAGTATCTGTGAGGCAGGAAGTGTGTGTGTGTGTGTGTGTGTGTGTGTGTGTGTGTGTATCTCAGGGAGGGGGAATCACACTAAGTGAAATAGACCAATCACAGAAAGACAAACTCTGCGTGATTTGTGTGAGTCTTAGAGGCAGAAAGTGGGATGCTTTGGGCCAGAGGCTGGGAAAAGAGGAAGTGGGATGCTGTTCAGTTGCTATGGAGTGTCCCTTCTGTGAGATGAAGAACTTGTGCAGACTGTTCATATAAAGATAAGAATGTATTTAACGCTACGGATGGCTAAAATGAAAAAAAATAATAATAATAATTTTAGGTTATATGCATCTTAACACAAATTTTAAAGGTTTAAGCAAACTTATGAAAGAGCTGAAAATATTTAATCAGTAGGAAAGGAGAAAAGGGGGTCAACACCTGAAAATAAGTACGTTTCTCTTCTGACTTCAAGAGAAATCTAGCAGCAGTAAGAATTAGTTATTGAGCTACATATTCTGGTTCACTAAGTGACAAAAAGCATATAGAACAAAGGTCGAGTACCTGCAGCCTGTGGTATTAATGACTTGGATCAAGGCATTTTCCAGAAACCAGCCAGTCACAGGAAGTCTCGTCTTAAATGCGAGTCATCACTGTCACTCAGCAGCTGTGTCTGGGTCCAGATTAATTTTCATTTTCTGCTTCCCAAGCCATAGGTGGCCAAGGGCTACCCTGCAGAAAGACTGTCCTTTTGTCTGCTGCTTTAGCCATCAGGGTACGAGCGCACGTCACAAGCAGGAAATGAGTAAGGCTAATCCAACATCAGGCAGCCACTTGAGTATTTTTACTTTCACAGCGGTGTGACTAATACGTAATCAATGGCTGACACAAAGAAAGTCCAGCTTTTTTAATAAATAGAAATATATTAATAGAGGCCTGAAATATTCTGTTCTTTGAACTACACCGTTATTGTCACAATCCCTACTTTTTTAATAGAATGCACTTTAAAAACACAATTTGCCTCCTGGAAGTTTGTCCTTTTAAAGTGAACAACTTGGTGAGTTTCAGTCCTCCACACCATCACCATTATTTAGCTTCAAAACCTTTTGCCTCCTAAAGCGCTTGCTATCCATTCTGTGTCCTGTTACAACTAGTCTAGACAAATGGCTTCTTTCACTTAACATGATACTTTCAGGTTTCTTCTCTATCACGGTATTTCCAAGGACTTCATTTTTTTTCCTATGGCTGAATGGTTTCCAGAGCACGAATTATTATGTTTTTGTTTTGGCTATTATTAATAATGCCACTATAAATATTTATGCAAAACTTTTGTGTAGACATGTGCTATCATTTCTCTTGGATTTATACCCAAGAGTTGGACGAGTATATGGTAATTTTATATACTTAGTCAGGCTGTCTCCCTCCGTGGTTGTGGTATTTTTCATTGTCAGCAGCGGTGGATGAGGGTTCCTGTTTCTCTTCAGCCTTCACAACTATTACCATCACTTTGACATTCTGGGCATCTTTATAGGTCTGAAGTGGCATTTTACTGTGCTCTTCTGTTTCCCTAATAACTAATGATGTCAAGCAACATCCATATACTCATTTCTCTTCTGTAGAGAAATATCTATTCATTGCCTTTACATTTTTATTTGGGTTATTTGTCTCTTTATTGTGGTGTTGTACAAGTTCTTTAACTGCCATAGAGACAAGTTCTCTAACAGACACACCTCAAATATTTTTCCTTCTTTGAGCTGTTTTCCCGGTCTTTTTTAGTAGTGTTCTTTAAAGTAAAACCTTTGGTTTTGATGGTGTCTAATTCATCTATTCCCCATTCTTCCACCCCTTGTGGATTTGGTATCATGTCTACGGAACAGTTGCTTACCCATAAGTTACAGGAATTGACTCTTCTACACCTCCATAAGGATTGTATAGGTTTGGGTCTTACAGTTAACTCTGATCTGGGCTGAGTTAACTTTTGTATTTGGGTAAGGGAGGCATGTTACTTCATTTTGTTTGTTTGAGACAAGGCATTATTATTGTAACAGCTAGGAAATGTCAGGGAAGTCACCGTACAGCACTCACGGACTGGCCTCTAACGCTCAATCTTCAGACTCTACATCCTCCACACTGGGGCACAAGCACGTGGCTGTGGCTGCTTCAGCCCTTTGTGTGTGGGTGCCTTGCTGCTTCAGCACGCTGATGAAAAGCCGGTTGGTGTACTCTATTCTCTCGTCCTTGACAGCAGGAAGGACTGCTGTCTCACAGTATATTGCTGGACTTTCAAATCTATTTCTTTCTTTGTCTTTATATGACTAGTAGGTGCCCCAGATCACACCATAATCTAATTACTAATTGACCTAATTACTGAGCTAGGTTTTGATATGTTACCAGCCTTGAACTAAGAAGAGACCCACAAGCCACTGCCTCTCGTGTGCCGGGATTAATGGTGTGAGTCACTATCCCAGACTCCGCTCAGACCTTAAACTTCCTTCTTGAATCGATTTTTCCTGTTTATGTCACTGTAGGAATTTGCGCATTTCACGCACGTTCGAAAACTTCTGTGGGTATCTGTTTACACCGTTCGTTTATTGTCTCATCTCTTTTTTTGGACCTTTGGTAATGTTTTTGTGCTCATTTCTAATTTTAATCGCAGTCTTCTCTTTTTCCTAGTCGGTCAAAGCTAAAGTTGCCTATTTTGTCAATCCTTTCAAAGACTCCATTTTTCTTTTTGAAGTGTTTCTTATTTATTGTTGCCCTTTCTCTGTCACTTAGAACCACTGTTTGTTTGTTTTTGTTTGTTTGTTTCATTGTTGTGTTGTGTTGTTGCTTGTCTTTGGCTACTTGACTCGTTTTCCCCCTTGTTTGCAAAGGTTCACAGTTAGCATCCTGAACCATTGTCTTACACGTAGGGAGTTACACCTCCAGCCTCTCAGCACTTGGTTTGTTTGTATTGTGTATGTTTAGTACATTAGAGTTTTCATCTTTATTGATGTCATTTCCATTTAATTTGTTTGTGATTTCTTCTTTGAGCCTGTGGTTACTTGGGAACATAGCTAGTACTGCTGTTAAGTTTGGGACAAGCTGAAAGCAAAGGCCTACTAATTTATAGTAAGAGGTAGATCTTGTGTAACAGAAGACACCCATGTTCATTTTCATCTTTTGCCAAGATTTCTTTCAGGTTTCCACTGTCTCAATATTCTGTATTTTTCTGATTGCTACAAAAAGAAGAACATTTCTACTCCCATACCGAGCAGACAAAGAAAAACAAAGCAAATCCATGGAGTTCAACAATGTAAAACAGTCGCCTTGAGAATGAGAAAAGATTCATCACAGAACTAATGTTTAGTGGATGCGCTCTGTGATCCTGCATGCCCTTTTCATTAGTTATTATAATCCTGTGTGCTAATTTGTTCCCATTTTCCTTATGAGATTCCGGAAAATTAAGTCATTCTACATTAGGTCACAATGACAAATGAAGTACCTGGGACTTAACCTAGTTCTGAGCAGTGCCACACTCCATGATCCTTCCACTGAACTTTACTTCCTCAGAGGCACAGGCACAGGTGAAGGCACAGGCGCAGGAGCAGGCGCAGGCACAGGTGAAGGCACAGGCGCAGGAGCAGGTGCAGGCACAGGTGAAGGAGCAGGCACAGGCGCAGGCGCAGGGGCAGGGGCAGGGGCAGGGGCAAGAGCAGGGGCAGGGGCAGGCGCAGGCGCAGGCGCAGGCACAGGCACAGGCACAGGCGCAGGTACAGAGGTAGGTGCAGGCCCAGGTACAGGCACAGGCCCTGCATGACTACCTTTTGAAAGTTTGTATTCAACCTTAGGAATAGCCTAGCTATGCTGGTTGGGCATTTCTTTGCTTTCTTAAACCTCCTACTGGTTTAGTTTTACATTAAATTTTTATCTAAATGACCTCCTCCAATGATGGATTTTGAAATGTGGTTTGTCATCTCTACACGTTGTTTTCACTTTCTATTAATCTGTGTTTCTATTTCCATGCTTTCAAATCTTGGAGTTCCCTTGATAAAGTCTTCAGCATACTGACAACATTCTATCTCCATTTTACTTCATACTATGTCCCAGCATGGCAGTTTGAATGAGAATGCTCCCTCCCCATAGGCTCATGTCTACTAAATGGTTGGTCCCAGTTGGTGAAGCTGTTTAGGAAGAATTAAGAGGTGTGACCTTGTTGGGACTGTGTCACTGGGACTTTAAGGTTTCAAAAGCCCACACTAGTCCTAGTCCCTACTAGTCCTCTCTCTCTCTCTTTCTCTCTCTTTCTCTCTCTCTCTCTCTCTCTCTCTCTCTCTCTCTCTCTCTCTCTCTCTCCTCTTGCATCAGATCAGACATGAGCTCTCAGCTATTTCTCCAGCACCATGCCAACCTACCCCCATCATGACGATAATGAACTAAGCCTATAAAACTGCAAGAAAGCCAATTAAATGACCAAGGGTTGCCTTGGTCATGGTATCTCTTCACAGCAATAGAATAGTAACTAAGAGACCTAATATATTTGAAATTCTGATTATTATTATCTCTATTATCTGAACTTCCCATTTTTTTTGATTCTTATCCTTTTTGTTACAACTGTCGGGATTCAGACTACCCTGTTGTCACAGGCTCACACTCTCCATTTCTGTGGTCAGCTCAGGGCTTCTCAGTTTGCTCCATCATAAAGACAAATTCTTCTCCTGCCACTGAATCCAAGTCTGAAGTCATGGGCAAGTTACTTTATCTTTTAAGCTTGACCTCATGTGTTTACTGTGAGATTAAACAGTAGACTTGTGAAATGCTTACAAAGTTCAAGTACCATACATTCAGTAATGCTATTATTTGTATTTATAATGTTTGTCTGCTATGGTTGACCCATATGAAGCAGCTTATGTGTATATACACACACACCACACACTTTTCAATGAGTTACTATGTAAAATCTAGTAATCTAATAAATATATATATTGTATTATACACACACACACACACACACACACACACACACACACTTAGCCATCAGCTTCCCCACCCCCCACTGTCTTCTCATATTTTCAGCATTTGAAAACATTTTTAAAAATTTTCTTCTAGGTATGTCATGGTATGAGAAACTAAACTTCTGATTTGAGGAAGAGTTGTGTAAACTTAACAGGATCTTATTCCTTAGCAAGGAAGCAATGGTCATCCAAAGGTTCCAGTTACATTTAATGGCTTGTGCTTGTGTAGTTCCAGGTAGACTCAGCCCCTCACCTCTCTCCACTGGTCAGCTCCTCACAGTATTTTGATTTTGTTGGAAACTATTTTCTCAGAACTCTGCATCTCCAGAATGTCCCTCGACAGGGAGATCTTTGTCAGAAAAACAAAGTGTGCAATCTGCAGGACACTGACTCTTCTATTCAGGCTGCAGGTGAAATGGAAGCTGTTTGTACTACCCCATAAATACGGCCTGCATACAGCTTGCCTTGGATTATACAGTGGAGGACTAAAAAAGAAACCTTTTGAAATGAACACTAAGATTTTTGCGGTTGACCCAGTTCACACTTCCTTACAACCTTTCAGGTAGCAACTGCTTTCTTAGGCAATTGCACTTGGATAGTAAAATTGCAGTGACCAGTCTTTGGCCTTGATCTTCTAAATATCTATATTTAAGGTTATACAAACACACACACACACACACACACACACACACACACACACAACCCAAGTTATGCATACTTTCTGTGTCTCTGCTGTTGATATCCTGATCATAAATATTCAGACTGGAGGGTTTAGTCTTCCTTTTCATGTATTTGTCTACCTTACAGAGATTCCCTTGCCTTATTTCCAACTTTTCTACTTTAAAGTTTATTTGAAAAACACTAACTTGTAGGTACTTTTTTCCAATTATAAATTTCTGCTCATGTCTTATGCATGAAATACACACTCAGCAGTCATTGTAATTATGGCCATACTTAAAGGATGATCCCTGACAGAAACATGAGGGAGAAATAGAGCAGAGTGTGATGAGAGTCAACCTCTCTGTAGTATACATGAGCCTCTAACACCTATGTATTCTGCTTTCTTCGTTTTCTTATTGTCTTAGGTCTGGCCTTTGAGTAACTTTTTTATTGAACTGAATCTTGTTTGGTTTAGATGCCAAGTTAAACCTTCCACCATTTTCTTCACGTTGATCAACATTATTTCATATGATTTTTTTCCTCTCAAAATGTACTGGAATAGCTATCTGCTAAAGTCACACCCCTGTTGTGCCACGGGTTGTTAATCTTTTATTATATGAATGGAGATTCAAAAAAAGGAGGAGGAGAGAAACCATATGCACAGTTGACTACCAACATCTGCTCTGCAGTGACAAAGTTATCCCAAGTGGGTATTTCCCATCTCTCTTAAGACTCAAAACTTTAATTCCACTCTGGCTCCTGCAGATTAGCATAACACTTGGATTCTACACAATTCACACTAAATTACTAATACTGTCATCATCACTATCATCATCATCAACAACAACACCATCATCACCACCACCATCATCATTTTCACCCTTAAATTTGTTACATTTAGAGAGAGAGAGAGAGAGAGAGAGAGAGAGAGAGAGAGAATGTAAAGTGTATGAGCCTCGGAATGTAAGTGTGGTCAGAAGACAACTTCTAGGAGTTGGTTCTTACAAAAGTAACTTTTATTTACCTGATGTAATTATCATCTCAGAGGCTTACTGCTGATTAATTCATCCTTCCTAGTTCTTTCTGAACTCTGTCTGGCTAGTTCGACTCAGCTGTTCCAGCTCAACACTCCTTTACAAGCTGACTGACTCAGTCTGGCTCCTCTCAGCTTCTTACTGAATTGCTCTGCTTGGGAAAATGGCCTCTGAATTCCAGGAACTAAACTGCACTGACTGCACAGATGGCACAAACTGAAAGGAACTGAACAGAACTGAACAAACTCAACTGAACTCATCTGAATGCAAGTGAATTGCACCAAAGTTCCCTGAACTGAACTCAACTGAATAGTCCTCCCTCAATTAGATGTCAGCTTCCTTCTGCAAACTAACCTGAACCTACATTGTTTGGGATTAAAGGTGTGTACTAAAGGTGTGTCTGAATTTCAGCCAGGTCATACAGAATCCAGAGCGTGTCTCCATTCCAGCAGGATCACATAGACCTAAAAGATCTTTGGATATGATCCCTTGACAGAGCAGACATGTTGCTGGATTAAAATTTCTCTATAGATTGTCTCCTATCACAATGAAGGATTCCAGGGATCAAATGTGAGCTGTCAGTCTTAGCAGCAGACACCCACTGAGTTATCATGACAGTCTTGTTAAATATCTTCTAAAAAAAGAAGCATCTTACCTCCTCCTACACATAGCTAACAACCCCCCCCATACACACACACACACAAACACACACACATTGGATCATTTGTATAGGGATTTATGGAGAATTAGAGTTGGTTTCAACTGCCTTATAATCTAGAAACTATTTCTATATACAAGTTATCATGGCTGAACTGTGTCTTTCCCCCATCAATAAAATTCAAATATTAAAACCCTTATACCCAAAACATGAGAATGTGACTCATAGTTGGAAATATCACCTTTAAAGGGATAGCATATAAATTTATATGCATATAAAATAACCCATTGTTTTTTATGCTAACCCAAAAATTAAGTATAAAGTATTGATGCTTATAGAAACAAAGTAAGTTAAAAACTGTGGTCTTTAGGGTAGGCCCTATTCCAATGTGATAAGTATTCTTTAGTTCAAGACAAAATTTACACAAATTAATATGTTTCAGTGAGACATTTTCACACATACATGTAACATCCCTTGATCAGATGTCCCCTCATTTGTCCCTTTTACAGACACTCCTCAGCTGGACTTCCTCTGACTTTGATGTTTTGTTTTGAGGGTTTTTTGTTTTTGTTTTTTGGGGTTTTGTTTTTTGGTTTTGTTGGTTTTTTATTTTGTTTCTTGTTTGTTTAATCTAGATTCACTTATAGAAGACGATATGATCATTTGTTATTAGATGTTAGGACATACAAAGGGGAGACCATGAAGTGGTGTCAAGATGACATCTGCAAGCATGAAGAAGGTTCCAAAAGAAAGCAACACTTTGATCTCAGAGTTTTACCCTCAGGAGCTATGAGGAAATAATTTTTTGATGTGTACACTAGCTTCTGGGTGATACTTAGTTATGAAAGCCCTAGCACACACATCAATAATCTATAAACAAGCACATGTAACAGGTAGTGATGGTGACTTACACTTCAAATGTATGACTTCTGTCTAGGGCTCGTTCTTACTACCCATTGTCTGCTTTGCTAATGACTCCTTTCTAAAGAGTGAATTAGTCCATGCTAATACCAAAGGCCCTAGGTGTCCATTGGTTACTTCACATACTTGCCTGTCTTGCATTCTGTCAAATCGTTATGATGTTGTTAAAATCCAATGGCTAACACTGATTGCTGCTGATTTTTCTGGAACTCATAGAACAAAGTTATTTACTTTCTCCTGGGGGGGCCCTTTCCTCTTTTTTCCCTACTTGCACATTCTTGGATCCTTCCTCAGATTCTCATTCCTCAGTTTCTCAAAGGTTTAAGTTCATAGTAAAAATATGGAACTCTGAGCTGGACCAGTATGGATTAGACTGTTTCTTTACAATAAATAAATGTTCAAAGTTAAAGTCGCTTATTGAGACAGAAGCTCACCTATATCACATAAAAGAAACCCCAGGGTTGGCAACTAGGATCTGGCATAGGCGATCCAATGTCATGGGGAACAACCTTCTTCTGTCCTCTTATTCCATATCTGGGCAGATTCTTGCCTGACAGTCAGCTTTGAGAGGAACACGAGGGAAGAAAAAAAAAAAAGGGGTTCCTCTACACTCGTCAAGACGAATGAGCAGGTAATCACTCCACTAATTACTGCAGACACTGGGAAATAGTGTAGACCAGCTCAGATACAAGCTTAAGTTTCCACTAGAGAAGGAAGAAAAGAGGAATGATAAGAGGCAGCATCTAGAAATAACTGCGCAGGCAACGATCTCAAAATTCCTGCTGGTCCAGAGAATGCAGGTAAGGAATGATCCCAAATTCCCACATTTATGTCCTGTCTGCAGACATTTCAAGTTTCAAGTTTTTCTTCTATTTTTATGTGATGATGGCAATGGTTTGGCAGCCTCTTACCTCTATATTTTATTTCAAAACTGTGTGACAGATCAAAAGATTTGTTTTTAACATTATGCAATGAGGGATGGTAGTAAGAAAAGGCAAGTCGTAAGTCCTGGTCCAATCTGACACAATTTACAGGAGGCTGCGACATGTTCTCACCAGACATAGAGCATCTCCTCCATGTAGTTGGGTGACAATTGCCATAAATTTTTTGTGTCCTTCCTTTCATTGAGACAAAACTCTATTTTCAATCTTAACAACTAAACTGACTCTGTAGCACAGGCAGCACGATGTAACCTCCGAGTCTAAGCCTGAGATTTATAGTTTCTTCCTTCACTGCTTGAAATATGTCTTTATGGAACCTAGCCACCATATTCTTAAAAACTGAATCCAGCCTGAGAGGCTGTGCTGGGGGGGAGAACCAAGACCCAGGAAGATACACAGCCAGTTGCTGAATGCTGCTGTGTGACATGACACAATTGAGTTACAGATGTGTAGCACCGCAGCTGACACATGGAGAAGCATCCATCTGAGTTTGTCAAGATACAAATTCATAAAATATGGTACATTTCAGACACAGCTTCATCATCATCATCATTATCGTTATTAAATATTTTTACAGTCCAGATTTCTTCATCCCATTCCTCCTCCCCCATCTCCAAGAGGATGTCCCCATCCCCTCTACTCCACCAGACCTCCTCCTTCCCCAGAGCCTAAAGTCTCTCAAGGGTTAAGTGCTTCTTCTTTCACTGAGGCCAGACCAGGCAACCCTCTGCTGTATATGCAGACAGACACATCTTTCTTATGTGATAACATCTGATGCATAGACTACAATGTTTGAGAATAATAAAATATAATTTGGTTTCTTCTAAGTTTGACTTATAATATTTGTTGTCATTTTGAAATAATAATATTTAGGCTTATTAAATCATCAGGAAATACCAATTTGTCCTCTTTAATCATCTTTGAATTCACATTGCCTTTACCAGAAGCAGACCCAGTCATTATGTAAATATTTATTGAATAAAATGATGCTTTTCAAGACATATGCATTTATAATGTCAAAAGTAAATAAGGTATAAAGAGTAATGACTTCTGGATAAACAATGTCAAATTTTCAATAAGATATTTATTCTTTTGGAAATTATTTTGAACATTTTAAGGGAATGACATTTACAGATAAAATGTTTTCCTTCAATATAAAAACAGCAAGAAAAAGAAAACCACTTTTGGTAATCTCTCATTTTGTTAGTCATACTGAATTGACCTTTGATTTCTGACTACTTTTCAAAACACATTTCCTGTACCATTGTGGAGATTTTTCAGGTTTATAAGTTCAGAGTCAATTTTGGAGTTCAAATATTTTTACCTCACTGAAAACAACAAAACGTCAGGTTGTAGACTGCTTTGTGCGGATCTTTCTTGTGTGTTTACTTCGTAAACTCAATAGTCTATGCCATTTAAAGTCCCTCCTCCTCATTTGTAAAGATGACCAGGAATTCATGAATGACTAAAAATCTAATGCAAAGATTAATCATGTTTGTAACACTTATACTGCATAGTATAGTATATGATTATGAGTGTCTTTGTTAGGGTTTCCATTGATATGAAGAGATAGCATAATCAGGGCAACTCTTATAAAAGTAAACATTTAATTGGAGGTGGCTTACAGTTCAGAGGTTTGGTCCATTATCATCAGGACAGAAAGTATGACAGCATGCAGGCAGATATGGTGTTGGAGGAGTTGAGGGTTTTACATCTTGATCTAAAGGCAGTCAGCAAAAAACTCTTCTGCAGTGGGTGGAGCTTGAACATAGGACCTCAAAGCCCAGCCCCACAGTGACTCACTTCCTCCAACAAGGCTACACCTCCTAAAGCTGCCACTTCTCATGGGCAAAACGTAAATTCAAACAACCACAATGAGAAAATATTCAAGAAAATATTCTCTATATTCTATGAAGGCAAAATATATTACAAGGTTTAAGATAAAGAGAATCTATATCTAAGTTTCTCCTTATTCAAGAATGTAAACAATCTCTCCAGACACTAATTACTACCATGAAACCACAAGAAAGCATGAGAAAGTACAATCTGAAGATGCTCAACTGGTAATCCTTCATATACACCAAAAACAATTCCAAGGTTTTTAATAGTTCAGGGAATTTATTAAAGATATTAGTGATTTAACCTACATCTATGGAATACTTGCAACATAGCTTGAGAGTATTCTGACAATAACATTATGATTATTAGAAATTTGCATATTGACCTAGTGAGTTTCTAGAAGGGTTATCTGCATCCTAGATATCAGATATCATAGCAGTGAGCCAAAGTCTTCCCCCATTCTCTTGGTAGGTGAGAACTGGTCTGCCTAAGATGTGTACATCTATCCACTGTAAGTGGGGTTTTGTGTTTGGCTGGCTTTGGTTTGGTTTTCCAACTTAGTTGGTAGGCTCTGAATTTATAATAGACAGTATGTCACATGCCTCCGAGATCAATGGAAGAATCTAATCGTTTTCCCCGTGTGTCATCTTACTTCCTCAAAATAACCATACATGACTAGTTAAAGAGCCCTATTTGCAGAGGGGAAGGGGCAGATAGCAAGAAGTATTTTAGAATTTTTGTATAACAAAACTTAGAAGAGAGACAGCAAAGATGAAGGAAAAAAGTCACAAAGGAGTACAGCATCCCAGTTATAATGCTTATTTTCTAACCACCCTCATCAGTGTAGACTTCAGGGAACAGCATCCTTACCACTGTAGACTTCACGGAACAGTGCTAATGGTTTTGTGGGGTATTGGTGGGTAGCACAGTGTCCTAATCATGGTACTGTAGAAAATTCAGACTTTTCTACAATCAATGTGTATTAAGAATAAAATAACCAGGAAAGCAAGGCACTTTGTGACGGGAAGATGGCTCAGGCATTAGTGATTGCTGTACTAATCCGAGGGCCTGAGTTTGACTCCCACACATACACAAAAAGCCAGGCATGGCAGCGCTGCCTGTAGTCTCAGCACTGGGGATGTGAAGACAGGAGGATCCCTTGGTCTTGCTGGCCAGTAAGTCTAGACACATTGGCAAGTTCCAGCTTCAACAAGGGACCTTGTCACAAAAGTAGAGTCAGGCATAATAGTGTGCTATCATGTCTTTATTTAATCGCTACATATTTAATTCTCAAATAGGTAGAAGCAGGCTGATCTCTGAATTCCAGGCCAGTGTTTATTCACATATTGAACTTCACGCCAGGCAAGACTAGAGAGACCCTGTCTCAAACAAACAAACAAACAAAAAACTACATACACACACACAAGGTGGCATAATATGCACCATAAATGCACACAAACATGTAAAGCACAAATACACCACAGAAGGAGAGACAGAGAGAGACAGAGAGAGACAGAACAAGAGCAAGGCTGGAAAAGGCCTGGGTAAGAGCAGCGGGCCTCACCCTAGCATCTCAGACACTGAGTTTGACTTGCTGCTCTGTCAGCTGGCTTCACATAGTACACCATAGCAAGAGATTGATCGCAGAACCTACAGCTGCTGTCTTTAAAGGGGAAGTGTAAATGTATTTTATGTTGCATTAGGAATTTCAGAATATTATAACGGACAGTGTGGTTATTGTCATAAAGCACCTTTGCAAAGCCTGTTTTGGAAGAACATATATTTCTTTCCCATGTGTCCCGATTCATGTCTGCTTAGTTTACTCAGAAAAAAATAACTATTTTACAACCACCTCCTTTGCTGAATTGATACTTCTACAAAAGAGAAAAACACATAATATTCTGCCTCATGAATCAAGAATATCGCTGACTAAACTCTGATTTCTGAGTCCCCATCATTGGCCGTGACACACAAGGCAAGAGGAAAACAAAACAGTGTTTCCAATGCTGAGTTCTAAATACGTAAGATAAATATAAATGTCAGGCAAAATGTGAAATTTGAACCCTCTTTCATGAATGCCTGCATTTATTCTGATAGAGACAGAAATACTTGACATCTCCAAGTCTTGGATGTGGGAATGTGCTCTCTGAGTGGCAGTCACAGATCTCATTACCAGGAGACAGAGATTTAATTTAATATATCCTTGACTTTTATGTGGCAGAAATATGTAGCAAAGCTCCAAGAAATTGAGAAACATTGTACGGGCCCAATCATGCCTAGCAGTGATTTGAAATTAGGTACGGCACAACCCGTCCTGCCGTAGAGAGCACATCTACATAAATATCAGGGGCTCAAGAGGACGGCAGCAGCTCTTACGTTTTTAATGGCAAAACCCCAGCAGCCGAAGCCAGCACTCAATCACTGCCACTGTGAAGGGGCTCTGCTCTGAATGTCAGGGCCCAAGTGTGCCCATCTTTGTCCAAGGACAACGACAACGACGACGACCAGAGCCTACAACCTTCAAGGCTCCAGTTCTGGGCTCCTGGTAAAATCCCAAGGCAGCCTGGCCTTTAAATTGCTCCTCAATTTTTTGAATGTTTCTTATTAGATGAAACAAATCTTGGTCTCTTCCCCCAACTCCTCTTTTTTTTTTTTTTAAACTTTAAACTGCAAGGAAAATGATGATCTTATAAAATGGTAAAAACCTAAGACTTGAAATAACAGACACACACATTCTCTCTCTCTCTCTCTCTCTCTCTCTCTCTCTCTCTCTCTCTCTCTCTCTCTCATGCACATATGTGCACATGCACACACACACACACACACACACACACACACACACACTTCTCAACCTCCCTCCCCTCCTCCTCACCAACCCCTTCCTTCTGAGATAGGATCTTGCTATTGGCCCAGGCTGGCCTGCAGCTCTTGACCTCCCTGCTTGTGCCTTCCAAGTGCTAGGATCAATGTTGTGGACTACCACACCTACCTAAGATCTGGCACATTGAAATTACATTATATCTGTGTTCTGTGTTTTAAAGGCAGGAACAGTCACAAGTATCCTTTTAACCACCCATTTCCCAGCATTATAAAGTATTTACTATAAGCAGTGAACTTGGACAGTATCAGGATGTCAACTTTGGGAATTGTTCCTCAGGTGATGTCCACTTTGGTTTGGTTTTGGTTTTTTTGTTTGTTTTTGAGACAGGGTCAATCATTGCCAGAGATTCACTATTGGGCTAAGCTGTTTGGCCAGGGAGACACAGGGATTCCTTTCTCTTTGCCTCTACTGTGCAGGAATTCCAAGGACACACTACCACATTCATCTTTAAAAACAACACAATAAATCATCTCAGTGTTAAAGACACCCCTAAACAGTGCCTCCAGAAAGCATCTAAGTCTGCTGTGGGTTGGTAAAGGACTTCTGTACAATAATTTCCACACCCTAAGCCAATGGCATGTTGTCTGTCATCATAAGGTAGATCTTGTCTTTATAACCAAGAGTATGGTACCAACCACTGTCTATTTAGCAAATATTCTGTGGTTTGTGATTGTTTTCCCTTTAGACTAGGTTGAGAAAAAAAAAAAAACTTCCACATTATCATTTAATCTACGTCATCCATGTGGTTCATTCAGGTTAAAGAATAAAGTAACGATCAGTGAATCCCTGTGCTGACCAACCCCAGCCAGAGCTTTGGCCTACCACTTGGACTTAGATGTACATGTGATCTGGCATTATTTTGAAACGGTCAAGCTCTCATTCTCTATCTTAGCTATTTTATTGTATGTAGAATGTCCATCTTTTCAGTCTCTCCAGCCTACTCTACCTGAATTAGCAGCTGCTGTTCAGGTTTGCTTCTGGCAGTAGGCCACTCTGTTCTGCCACAGTTTTGTGTGTGTGCTGCAGCTTCCTTAGGTATATAATACACACATTTAGTCACCGTGTACACACGCATATGCCAGCCTGGCTTCCGTGTTAATTTTGTTGTCAGTCAACACTTGGCAGATGGGACGCTCATGTGACTTTCTGGGCAATAAGACAAAGCAATTCTGGGTGTGGCTGTCAGAGCTCCTTTACTCTCCTCCCCTCATTCTGTCTAAATGCAGAATAGTGTGGGGGGGGGTGAATAGGTGTGGCACCCGGAGATTCGTGGAGTGCCACAAGGAGTGGCACTATTGGGAGGTGTGGCCTTGTTGGAGTGGGCGTGGACTTTTGGAGGAAGTGTATCACCAGGGGCAGGCTTTAAGGTCATGCATGCGTATGCTCCAGCTTCGCCCAGTGCTGACGTCAGCACCATTCAGCTGCCTGTGGATCAAGATGGAGATCCCTCAGCTCCTTCTCCGGCCCCGGGGCCTCTGGCAGGCTGCCATGCTTTCCACCACAGAATCAATCTCTGAAATTGTAAGCCAGCCCCAATTAAATGTTTTCTAAGAGCTGCCAGTCACCTTGGTCATAGTGTCTCTTGACAGCAAAGAAACCCTAAACAAATAGCTTTAATGCACATCTGTACCAGCGATGCCCCTACTCTCTAGACTTCAATTCGCACAATTCGCATAAGAGAAAAAAGAATCACATCCACGCTGCTGCATGTGACTCCCTAACTCATGAGATGTGTAACACGTTACTGATTGCCCTCTCTATACCAAGTTACCTTGTAAATTCCCAATTAATCTTCAGGGTCCCACGAGGTATCATTACCATCCTTATAAAGAGAAAACTGAATGCCAGGTATGAGCTTACTCGCCATAATCATTCAAACAGCAAGCTCTAACTTAAAGCTGGCCCATCCCTAAACACTCTGGTGCGTGTCTATGCAGACTGCCTCTCCGTGCTGCCATTTAAACGTCATTCCTCTGGATTTTCTTTCAGTATGCTCAGGTCGTCAGGGCTGTTTCTCCTTCCCATTTTCCAAAGCCTCTTTAATAGGAAATTATTGTGGATGGCAAAGGTGGATGGTTAATATTTGGGGCTCTAGAGTCAGAGGGACTAGGCTCAACTCCCAGAAAGAGTAACCTTGGCCAAGTTATTCAAATTCTTAGAGCCCCATTGTCTCACGGTCTCAGTGGGCCAAAAGTAGTCCCAAGGCAGTAGAGGCTGGGGTAAGAATCACCCAGGAAATGACCAGACACTGCCGGATCCAGCAGCCATGGGATAAGGCAGCACTCACTGCTCAGTGCTGTACGGTCCTTACCTTAAGGGATTTGTCATTAGGTCTTGGCTGTTTTACTAAAAGCCAAAGGGCCACTGACTCAGAACCAGACCTTGGAAATACACATTTTGGTAACTTTGGCAGCAATAATGAATAAATTTGGACAGTAGTGTAGATAAAGGAAGGGGACTCATAAATGGCAAATAAGACAGATGTGTTCCACTCCTGAAGACAGGCGACCTGGTGGGTCTATAAATGTGGGGAACTCCAAGAATCCAATGGCGCACTTCCTTCCTCTGGAGTGGCAAAGTCAGAAAATAACTAGACAATATGTAAGCTCAGAATTTCACCTGCTATTGACAATCAACCAGGGCTAGAAAGAGCAAAGCGGTGGTTGCAGCAGGGTAAATGGAAGTCTCAGAGAAACAAAAACAAGCAACAAGCCACAGAGCATGCAGCCAGTCTTCTTTTCAGTATACAAGGACAGAGGCAGAACACGTGTGACGGGAAGATCACAAAACACACCTTGTAACGAAGTTAGCAATATCTAAGAACAAGATGGAGAGGAAAGGAAAATCAGGAGGAATTTTAACACGCAGCACAGGCTGCGGATCTCAGCAACAAGGATCTCATCTCTTAAATTCCTTGTTCTGCTCTATGGCATCCATCAAAAATTATTGTATAATTTTTACAATATTCCCCAGAGGTAACCATCTGAACGTTATTTCTGTGAATTATTTATTACTCAAAACAGGCAAAATGGTTTATTGCTCCTAACTCCCACAGCATAGAGATATAATGAAATTTAAACGCCTATATGTTCTTAGAGGGAACCCACAAAAGCACAAATTTATCTTTGAGTAAAGCATAGATCCTACCTGATGGTTCCCAAGGAATTACAATTGCATGAGACATAAACCTAAGTATCCACTTCAATTTGTTCCGCCTCCTCCTCCTCCTTTGAAGATTAGCTGGTCCTCTGCTTAACACTTCATCCCCTAGACTGCCCAAGTCATCCCTGACTGATACAGCCTTCTCTTTGAGGCCCTCTTAACCAGTCACTTCTGTTCTTATGCCTTTCAAGTCCCCATCACATCCCTACACCCAGATGGCTTGTATAAGCACTTTTGCAGACCTCTTGTGAATATGGCCTAGATTATAATTAAGATTTAAAATTCTCTGCATACTAGTACTGCCTAAAGGCAAGTGCCTGTCAGGAAACATGAGACGGCAAGGCTTGCTGTTGAGACAAGACAAACCATGGAAATGCTTGTATTTCTGTATGCGGCATACTTCAGTGGGAATTACCAGCATATTCTGAGCAGGAAATGACCCAAGAAATTCCAACTCATGGTCTCATGTGTCATTTGGGGGAAGAAATGTTTGCTAAGTTTTGCAGACAATTTGTCCCGAGACCCACATGACCATCTTGCTTGTTTTTGCAAATATTACTTTCCAAAGGCTAGGTTAGCTCATTTTAAGACGTGACTGTGCCATCATTCCTAAATGGCAGTGCACTAAAGCACCATTAAATATACAGAGACAGTAATGATTTTTGGGTTTCCAGAAAACTGAAAATAGATACCAAAGGCATTGCTCCATTCTCTACTTGGAAACAAATGGCATCTCAACGACTGGGTTTGGCCGTATCTGCAGTGTTCAGTCATATCCGCCAAGAGTGCCAAACAGCAAGTCACTTGATTTACCCCACAAAGCTCCACTTGGAAGGAAGCAGCTGCCCCTTTTGAGGCCCAACAGTGATGTTGTAATAGAAGAGTAGAAATACAGTACTCACATATGAAATACCCAGAAAAACTAGAAAATTTTTGCAGACCAGATACTTACTGATTACAATCTTTCTGATGAAAATACTGAAGGATAAACTCCAACAAAATAAAGACATGAACCAGATAACAGGAAATTCAATAACTAAGAGAAGCAATGGGGTCCCAGGACCTGGCAAGGGCTCATAGCAGGAAGGACAAGAGAGCATACTCACAGTCTACATGGGAAAGAAGGCTCCAGAAGAGACACTTCCAGGAAAAACTAAATCTAGAGTATTATAGCAACAGGTTGATCTTGATGAAATTTTTATATTATGAGACTTCTTAAAAAGAACTAAAAAGTTATCTAAGGTCTAGACCCAAGTTTTCAAATGGATTTTTTTTTTAAGTAATAAAAGTTCAAGCGAAACATAAAAGTTTATCTCCCAAATGAAATGCATTAATTGCAAATACCCTGAACTATAAATGTTTCCACAGTGATCTTGGTAAAAAGGCCACAAAGAGATACAAATAACCTGTTGGGAAGGAATCTGAGTTTTCAGACTATCATGCACTAGAACAGAAAAATCAATGGCTAACTAAAACTACAACTTCAAAAAACACAGGACAGACTTCCCATATGGGAGGTAAATACCAAAATAGTACAGAATGGTTGTTTCTGAACAGAGGCTTCAAGAGAAGCAGGAAGCATGGTTTGAGATTAAACTGTTAGCTCCTCCCCCCATGATAGCTCCTCCCCAACCCCTGCCACCCAATCTAAATCTGTAAGCACTTTGGACCATTTTCAGTATGTACAAAATCATTTTGCTACAAAATAAATTCTTCAAATGCTAACATTCTATTTTCACTTTCTGACACTAGAAAAAGCCAACTTTGTCCCATCAAGTCAGAATGAATACTCAAAAGATGTGTCTTTTAAAGTTAGATTCGATGTACCTGAATATATCTTGTTTCAGCAGATAGCATTTGTCACTTAACTTGAATTGGTCTTCTACCAAAGACTAAAGCATCATTTCAAAGAGAATAAAACAAGAGAAAGTACGTTTTTATCTGAATACTCAGACAATTCTATGGACCTCCCAAAGCCTCCAAGGTGACCATTTCTTTCTAAGGTGCATCTTCATACTTTTCCAAACAAACCTGATAATGTCCAGAGCAAATACTTGTTAGTTCTTTTACAGGTTGTGTAATGCTGTCCTAACACAATGAGTGTGGTGAGTTTCCAAGGTGGTCCTCCTGTACAGGACATGGGGCTGTCTCGCCAGGACCAAGACCTGTGCAGTCATATGGGCTCCTCTGGCACTTCCCTAGAATATAAGGAACTCTACAGGGGAGATAGTGACCATGACTTACTGGACACCTAGTACCCAGTGGGTGCTCAATAACTATTCAATGAATCAATGCATGAATTGTTCATCAAATCGGTACCAGACTCTTTTTCGATATCCTTTTAAAATGAAAAACACGGGTCTATACTTTTTTTTTTTTTTTTGGTCTTTTTTGAGACAGGGTTTCTCTGTGTAGCCTTTAAGGAAATGAATGAAATGCCTAGGTATCACCACATGTGAATCTCTGCACAGAGCTAAGTAAGAATAGTTACTGAAAGTCAATTATGCACTCATCACGCTTCTGTCGCACACGGGCATAGGGCAAGAGAAACAATTCTGCAGACTGTCCTTTCTAGAACTCATCCTTTCAGTAGAAATTAAACATCATATGCTAATCAGTATTTCATGGCTAGAAAAACAATCTGGATTTACCATCAGGTTCGGGACACCAGCAGGAAGAGGAATGCTGCTGCCGTGGGACTGACAACGGCAGACTCAAAAGCACAGCATCGTGTCCTACCACACACTCCGTGGAGCTTTGGTTCAGAAATGTGAGTCCTGGAGAATCAGACACACACAAATTTGGTTAAGTTCAATAAGACGTGTGTGGACATGTGCGTGCGCAGACACAAATCTGTGTTCCCAAAGGTGCTTGGATGGAAAATACAACCTGTAAGTTGTGCACCATGTTATTGGTAATTCCTAAAGTAAATGGGGCTAAAGGGGCAGCTTGCAAAAACTACAGGTACAAAAAACACCTGGGCAGCTTCTGTCAACCACGTCTTCCTGTTCTCACCAGAAAACTTTGGAGGGTCTATGTATGCCCATGTGTAGACTTACCCTGTAACCCTGACTAAAGACATTAATCCCCAGTTAAGAGTCACTTTCAACTGAGAGAGCCACTTAGAATGGACCAGAGTCAAGTTTTCAATTGTTACTATATTTTTATTTATTTGCTGTGCTTGTACATACTTACCATGATGTGCATCCAGTGGGCGAGTGGGTTCTCTCCTTCCAGAGTGCAGATTCTAGGGCACAAACTCATGTACTGTGCCTTGCATGACAAGTGCTTCACCCTGGGAGTCACCTCCCTGGCCATTTCGCTGCTGCTTGTTTTCTGATTTTGAGACAGGGTCTCACTATGCAACCCTATCTGTCTCAGAATTCACAATGTGAACCTGGCAAGCCTCTAAACCCAGAGATCCGCCTACTTCTGCATCCTTAGTGGAGGCATTAAAGGAATGAACTACAACCTGCTATCAATTTTGGAATTATTCTTTATTTATTTCAATGTGAAGAAAGCAATAAATGTATCAATGTAAACACACCGGAGTATTTTAATTAACAAAGTTTTTATAGATGAACATCCTGTATACTGACCAGATTCAGCTGAACTATTTCAGTTGTACTGTTTTGTTTAACATACATTAGGTTAGATTAGTGGTTCTCAATCTGTGCGTTGCAACCCCTCTTGAGGTAGAACGGCCCTTTCACAGGGGTTATATATCAAATATCCTACACATCAGATGTCTACATTACCATTCATAACAATAGCAAAGCCAGTTATGAACTAACAACCAAAATACCTTTATGGTTGGGAATCACACCATAAAGATGAGGAACTGTGTTAAAGTCTAGCAGTGTTGGGAAGGTTGAGAACCACTGGTTTAGACTGTTAAGATCCAGATAATAATCCAATTTGATCAATTAGCTGCAGATAAAGGGTGAGTTGAGAGGTTTTTGAGATCAGTTTGGTCTCTAAACCAAAGCCTGGTGATCACTGCTTGCTGAGGTAGAGGTGGTGGCAGCAAATGTGGAATACCGTTTCTGCTTCTCATTGTCCCAACCCAGTCCGTAATTCCACAGGAGTCTGTCAGCCCATAGACTCCTACGGCAAATGGTGTTTAATAGACAGCGGTGCGGAGCCGGCCCCTAGTGAGTGGCATGACTTTGAACAAGTCTCCAGTGTTTCCATGCCTGAAGCCAATACAAATTCCACACAAGCAAGGTCATCTCAGATGATTAAAAAAGATGAAGTCACCCCTACATCTGTACCCCCGTAAAAACTGTAATATCCTGGCCCTTATACCCCAAATCTAATCAACTGGTACACAGCAATCAGTGGAGCTCATTCTAATGTTCTGAGCCTAACTTCAGCACCTACTGAAAAGTGAAGGGTGCGCAGCGTGCTCCGTAACACGCCAGCTCACTGTGACACACTGAAAACCCTTCCTCCATAAAAACTGACCGGAAAGTACTTTAACTGATTGATAAAGAAACTGTCCAGCTAGCCAGTAAGAGACTAAATAATGATACAGCCGATGGGTAGAGGGTGGCAACCATTTGAAATTTTATACGCAATAATATAGGGAATTTTACATAAAAGGTTAATACTTTAATTATGATGGCTACGGTCAGTTTTCCATATTTGTGAGTTCTGTATGCATAACTTAACAGATCCAAAACACTTAGAAAACAAATTTTCATCTGTTCTATATGTTTTGTTTTGTTTTTTTTATTTTTCTTTCCTGTCATTATTCTCTAACAGTAATTTTCATGGTACTTGTATAGTATTGTCATGGTAGCCAGTCTAAAAACAATTTAAAGAATACAAGAACACACACGGGCTGCATTCAAACATTACATCATAACATCATCTTCTATAATGCATTTGACCATCTGTAGATTTCAGTTGCCAAGGGGCTCTTGGGAATAAATCTCCAGTGATAACGAGGATAGACCATAATGCCTATACATATATATATATATAATTAAGAATAGCCAGGACTGACTGTGGTGAGTAGATCATGTACGTGTGGCTCTTACAACAGTCTCAAATTATTTTTAGCACTATAAAATCATATAAAACTTGGTTTATAAAGCTTAGCTTTAGGACAAAGTTTCCTAAACACTTTTTATACACGCTTGCCTGAATATACAAGTTGGTGGCACGTATGACACACTGAAAGCCCTTCCTCCATAAAAACTGACCGGAAAGTACTTTAACTGATTGATAAAGAAACTGTCCAGCTAGCCAGAATGTTGCAAATGGCTGTGGAGTCGAAGGCATCGGACCCTATGGATCTGCAGGTACAGGCAGTTGGAAGCCGCCGCGTGGGTACTGGGACTAGTTCCCAGAGCCTTTGCAAAAGCAGCCAGGGTTCTGAACCCATGAGCCATCTCTCCACCCAGTCTCCATCTCCTCTTATTCTTTTCAAACTGTCCACAGTAACTACCTAGTACTTATAAACACTGTTTCTGTAAAGCCCACAGCTAAGTTAAATGCAGAAAAAGACCTCAGACCCCACTCTTTCACAGCCTCATCCCAGTCACATGACTGTGGCCAGCAGGTAAAGGAGCACCCCTCCCCCAGCGTGTCTCACAAAGCAAGAACTGAGGTTAGAAACAAGTTCCTCTTAGGTTTCCTTTTTTTGTGGATGTGTGAAATGTGCCCAGGGCTCAGGCTGGGACAGCCTTCTTTGTGGCACCATGACCAATGTGGCTAAGGCAGGCCCCTGTGAGGCCCGCCAGTGCTGCGTGGAGGCCTACGCAGCTTGGGTATCAACCATGCTTACATTTATGGATGCGGAGCCACACAAAAAGCACACAAAAAGACTTCTTCACAAGACAGGCTGAGTCTCATTCTTCGATATCAAAATAAGTCATTTTTACAGAAGATACAGATACAAGCACAAATAGTTTTAATGATTTATAAGTTTAAATCCATCAGGAAAAAATAAAAATTACAAACATTTCTACAGAAGAAAGTACAGCCTCAAGAGTTAAAAGCTACCATAAGCCAACTGCCGATGCTGCTGATGGAGGAAAATGGCAACTGCTGCCGGGAGAGTCGGGGCCAACAGACGGGTGTGCAGCCAGCTCAGAAGCGGGCCTACTGCAAGCAGAGACTGGAGCATCCATAAGGGGAGAGAGGAGCAAACAGGGCACTGGAAGCCCTGGATGCCAGCAGTGTGGGAAGAAAGCACTAAAGGAGCTAGAGGGGTCGTGAGTGAGACAGAGAGCAGCCCCAGCAAACAGAGGCAAACAGCTGGCCGGGCAGCACAAGCCACTGTAATGAATTGCAGATGCACAACTGTACAACTTTAACCCTAAGTCCGGGGAGCAGGCCAAAGACGCCCCTCACCTCCCGGAAGCAGCCCCGAAAAGCCACCCTACAGAAGCAGGACATCTGCAGCATCTTAACCCTGCTTCCTGAAGCTGTCCACATGGCTGCATACATAATGCTAAGTTCTTTTGGAGCAAGCCTTTTGTCTTTAGAGTTTGTCACTGTTTGTGACTGCTCATCTCCGTCAACTTCCCTTTCCCTGGCACTCAGAGAGGAGGAGGAGGAGGAAGGGGGAGGGAGGGAGATTTCAGTGTAGCTCAGCCTGTGCTTTTGTACATTATTCTGAGAATACATTTCTGTTTCAGACATTTTTTTTTTAAATCAGCATCCAGAGCACTCAAAACTAATAGTAGCAGGAAAGAGAAAAAAGGGAGGCAAGAGCTAAAACACGAGCAGGAACCCAGAAGGCTTCCCAGCATGGAGGACAGAGCCCCGAGCAGGGGTGAGACACCAGGGGCAACAGGAACGAGCTGGGCGTGTGTGCGAAGGGACGAGAACAAACCCTGTACCCCAAACCCACACCTAAAGGGCTTAATCCACCACCCCACCACCCCAGATTCAGAAGGAACTGTGTGTCAAACACAGACAACACCTTAGACTGTCATAACTGCTGACCCTAGGAAGCCAGCATGGGGAAAACATTGTGTTCATGTTAACATCCCTATTGGCATGAAAAAATAGTATGTCAAAGAAGGATCTGTGCAAGGTGCACTTCCAAACAGTCAGCAGGATCTCAGACTTTCCTAGGAGGCGGATCTTGAACTGCCTGCTTCCTGGCCTCCTGGTCCTGAGCTGGGGCAATCCCACCCGGCACTTGTGAAGCCAGCCTGTTCTCCTAAGAACAAACTGATGGCTTTCTCAGCACCTACTTCTGCAAACCATAGTGCTGCCAACACTTCAGCGTCTGGGAAGATGCATGAAAGAATCCTCTTCTTTAAGACCCTTTAAAACTACAGACCCTGTCCGCTCACATGAGAACAGAGATCGGGCAGGGTAAGCTGCCAGTGTGCGCATGCTCAGAGAGTGTCCTCCCTACTTGCCTGATGAGGCTGCTTCTATATTAAGAAGAAGCTCTGCTCACTCCACTTCCTTATTTCCTGCTACGTGGTTTTTGTAATATGACAAAATGTTATAAATCAAGCAATCTCTAACTTTTGCCTACCCACCAACCTAGAGGCTGCATAGAAAATTAAAGCTGGGTGAGATCAGAGCCAGCCTAGCTAACTTAGCAAGACTGTCTCAAAGTTGGATATAGTTCTCTAGTAGGTAACCACCTAGCAGGCACAAGATCCTGACTTCCATACCCAGCAGTATCACAAATAAAAGGAGAGGAAAACGAAGGGGGAGACCGAGGGAGGGCGGGAAGGAGAGAGGGGGAGGGAGAGAGAGAGAGAGAGAGAGAGAGAGAGGGAGAGGGAGAGGGAGAGGGAGAGGGAGAGGGAGAGGGAGAGGGAGAGGGAGAGGGAGAGGGAGAGGGAGAGGGAGAGGGAGAGGGAGAGGGAGAGGGAGAGGGAGAGGGAGAGGGAGAGGGAGAGGGAGAGGGAGAGGGAGGGAGGGAGGAAGGGAGGGAGGGAGGGAGGGAATGGGGAAGGGATTAAAGCATTCAGGGACTTATTTTAGTAATTTCCAGAAAGATTTACTAAAACCAGATTGCTTCTAATCTAATGAGTTGACATTTGACAGTGTTCTAAACTGCCAAGACCTTCTAAGAAACAGACGCTAAAGTAAGTTACAGAAAACAGGCGTGCCCAGACGCCCAGTGAGGGGCTCGCTTAGTGAGGGGCTCGCCCAGCAATGCACGCGCACAGTGAGCCCACACAGGCGCTCGCTGCTCATCTCACCACTGACCACCAGTGCTTCAAAACATGATTTCCTAATGCACACACGAACAGAATGGAAAGCCAAGAAAACACCAGAAACTAAAATAGAACAGGAAAAGGATAACTCCAGATAGAGCTTTATGCCTAAACTGACACATTTACAATGCTCTATCATCATTATAAAAAGGGCAGAATAAATCATATGATAATATTGTTTCCTAGAGGACGCTAAATTAGTGATAGACCACATATATATTTAACAAGTAGTTTGATGCTACCTCACTCATCTCATTTGATATACGTTGAAAGACATGATCAATCAAAACCACAAGCCACATGTAAAATAAGTTCCTAGTCTGGAACCTGTGCCTCACGCATGGGTGAGGAAGACCCTAACACTTGAGTTATAGCCCCTGCCCTCAAAAGAGAACAAAAGAAATTTTAACAGCGGTTTAGGCATCTAAATGAATTCCTAATCTACTATCAGTTGTTTTATTTTACAATTCAAAGGGGAAAGAAACATGAATGGTTCTACCTATCCATAAAAACATGAATGATCAAACATATCACAATGGCCAAGTTCTCACAAACCATGCATGTTCACTTAAAATGTTCACTCATTCAGCTGTCAAGAGGAAGCAATTCAAAGGCCATTATACAACTGATAAGCCAGGTGGAAGGAGCCATCCAGACTTTGCCCTGCCGAACCCTCTCTGGGTGAGAGTTAAACAGATCTTCATAGATGATGTACTGCGTACAGAAGCGCTGATCAGAATCGGGTCTGGCGTGGTATGCAACTGTGTTGATGGTCTGAGTCACGTCACTGTCTGGCTTGGGCTTTCTACTGAGGACTTTGCCTCCTGCTGCGGCAATGAGCTTAAGGAGGTCGTCCTTCGGATGATGTTTGAAGTTTCCTCCCAAGAAGAAGTAGCATCCATCAAACAGTTTTGGCAACTGAAATAAGAAAATAACTGTTAAAAGTAGAGCAAAATATTTTAAAACACTGTCTATGAATGAAGGACATAAAAACAACAGTCATGTGTCAAAGAAGCTTCTTAATGAGGCGCTGGCATAAACTGTACTTTAATCAAACTAACGGGATCAGGAGGCACACTTAGGAAAATAAGAGTTTCTTATTTATCTTTTATTTTTAATTTAAAATTCATCCACTGATTCCTTTTTACTTTCTTAAAATTTCAGATGGGCTTTCTACTGAAAAGAAAAATAACATAAAACAAACTAGCAATCTGTCATCAAGCATAGCGGTATACAACTATAATCCTAGCACCAAGGCTAGGCAGGAAAGACTACCGCAAGTTCCAGGTCAGCCTGTACTATACAGAGAGACTCTCCAAAAAATAAAACCCCTCTTCATCAAATTCCCCCAGTTAAGATGCTTGTGCACACAAGTAGGACGTATTTCCCGAATTTCACGGTATCTAGAG